>BDJD01000309.1:58683-78683 GCA_002564525.1 Rosa multiflora
CAATCTACTTTTTATAAGAGCTTTAGTATTTGATCATGATGCTCTCAATACCTTGACAATTTATTAATTGCATCTACTTTTCTTTCCTTGCAGTGATTTTGCTTACAACTATCTTAGTGGTACAACACCAAAGGAATAGGCTTCAAGCTTGCAGTGATTTTGCTTACAACTATATCTTGAGAGATCGAGCAAATTGTATTCTTTTTTATTATCATGTAAAGCTCATGAAACTTGAAAGCTTGTTAAGCTAATGAAAAAGATATAGGCACTTGGACAAGGTTAATTCCTGTGTAAATGTTGGGACGAATACTGGAATGAAATGGTTTTTGGAATCAAGGATATGTTGTTCAATTGTGTATATCTTCTTTTCTATCTCAGACAATTCAATACCAATCGCAAACCATTGTCTAACAAACGAACATAAAGAAAAAAGAAAGAAAAAACTGTTGTCTGAAGCAATAACATACAATAGCTTTAATAGTTTTCCTGTTGTCTTGTTCAAAGTCAGACAATAGTATTCAATTACATTGCTGATCTACAAGCTTCATTCAGACAACAGTTTTTGTACAAATCAATGTTCTCTAAATATTCATTACACGTCAACATTCTTCCAGGGTCTGCCAACTGAAATTACTTTGCACAAGAGTTCTGGTACAAATTGCTGTTGTTCTTTGTGGTGTTCAGACAACAGACTGGGTAGTAGCTGCTGTTGTACTAAATTTTATCAGACGACAGTTTTCTGGTATTGTCTGATTCATGTATCAGACGGCATTGAGATAGACAACAGCAAACCTTATACTCAGACTTTTCACTGTCGTCTGATTGAAAAATTGGTGTAGTATTAATCTCTAGCATTAGAGGGTTTCAACTTTGGATCTTTGACCCAAAACATCAAAATATAAATCATCTCACTTATCCTAACAAGAGATTTTTATTCTCACTAACCCGATTTAAAATAAAATGATGATATTACCCTTCACCTAATTAAAAAACTACCATGTGCCACTCATCATTCTCCTCTCTCTCTCTCTCTCTCTCTCATGCTCTCGGCCAGCGCTCGCATCCCATTCTGATCCGGTGACATCTCTCTCTCCCCCCCACCGCTGTCTTCGATCGATGGACCTCCGTCGTCTTCTGTCTCTAATCTACTACTGGAAACTGATGTGAGTGAGTCCGAGAGCTACAATAGATTCAACGCCGATGTGAGGGAGTCCGAGAGCTGTAGTAGCTTCTCTTGCTGGAGATTTGATGCAGAAGGCCCTTCCAGCTCAATGAAGTCATTTCCGCGACTGGCTGCTTGGAGTTTCTGTGTTTAGGCTTGTCGAGATTTGAGATGGATGCCGAGATTGGAGACGATCGGAATTTACAGGTGGTGGTGAGAAGATCGACGGCGTCGTCTATAGTGTCATCGTTCACGTCTCACAGTTGAACTCCTTGAACTCTGATTGGGTGCCCAGAGCTTTTCTCTGGGTGGCCAAATCAATTTCTAAATTTTTTTTTTTTAAGTAACAGGACAGAAGGAAAGAAAAAAAAGTTTTAAATGTCGATTGCCCCCTAATAGATGTCTATTGGGGGGCAATAGACGTTTTTAAATTGATATAATCTCTTCAATTTTTTATTTAATTAAATTTTTATTTGTCTAATTTTAGGAAAATTAGTTCCCATTCCGACTAACGAAAGTTCTATTGGAGGGCAATAAACGTCTATTTAAGGGCAATAGAGGTTTATGGCCCCTCTATTGGGGCAATAAACATTTCAGGCTACCTATGAAATCTCTGATGATCTCTTTGGGAATCTCTGGCGAGGTTTTCAGAAAAATCCGGTGGGCAGCGGCCCGTGACTGGACTCCGGCGAAATCTCCTATGGTTTCCCTCTTTTCCATTTTCTCTTTCTCTCTCTAAGTAACAAAGGGGTGAAGGTGAAATGGTATTAAAAAAAAAACAAAAAAAAAATTAATGGGGTATTAGAGAAAACTTCTTTAGAGTGTTTTGGGTAAGACGAAATTAAAAAATTAAAAAAACTTAATGGGATAAGTGGGAAAAAAATTTCTAGAAATTGGGTAAATGGACAAAAACCCTTCAACTTTTTCTTAACTCGCCAATTATTAGTATCAAACGGCCAAGGTGATTTATTTCTATCTCCATTGTATGGAGAACTGTTTGAGGTGTAATAACAGATGTGGTGCATAATCAAGAGGTCAATCCTACACCTTAGTTTTTGGTTTTCAGTATCGTAAAACCCATTAACACCTTTATTTATAAGCAAGGTTACCTTATGAACACAAGCAAAGACTACATACTAAGAAGCGCATATGTGTGGTTACAAACTGACAACACAAGCAAAAATATACACTCGATTACGAAAGAGTGACATTCTTCATCAAATTGCATCTGCATTGATAAGAGGGGTATCAGAGGTAACCTTAGCATGTCCAAGCTTCCTTGCAGTACGTTCAAGCTCTTCACCATGAGTCGCCTTGGACTCATAGTACAGGACTGTGTATGCCATTCGCGAAACCATAGCTATGAGGCAGCTGATACAATTTAAGAGGAGCAATGGAATTATCACTGCTTTTCCTGGTATAGCTTTAGCGACAATCCTGTACAAAACAAATAACAACCACAAGGAGGTGGCTATAACAACATTCAGAAAAAATTCTCGTAGCTTTGATCCCTTAATAAGCTGTCCAGCTTTTCCCAGTGCCTCCATGCCACATTTTTCTTCTTGTACCGAAACAACAAGTGCCAAGTTCCACACTACAGATAGATAAGTCTGAACAACTAGAGCTAGAATGCATGTGACTATAGCAAAAGCAGAGATGGTGAGCTGAAGATTGAAAATCAGCACTAAAGGAAGAACAGAGGCAAAGAGAAATGAAAAATAACCTAGATCAAGCAGTGTTATGTAAAACCATGTACAAATGGTCTTTTCAATGACTTAAGTGCCTTTGGTAGAAGTTCCTTGATGGACAAGTCTTTTCCACAGTATGATACTGCTGATGCTAAGACTGAGACTGTTGCAAAAAACAATGAGGTAAAAGACAACCCCAAAATGAAAATCCATTCTAGTCCAAGAAATAATCCGAACTCATACTTGGCAGCAGTTACAAGATCTGCGAATTCAGCGCCTCTGGGACTCTAGTTGCCAGGAAGCGTGCCTTGATTGCAAAACCAGTGATTATTGGTTTGAGGGTGTAGAAATTAATCACCAAGAGGAAAGACCTAACGAGTATTATGAGAAGGGTGATGGAGGACACAGCCTTCCCATTTCTGAAGAAAAGTTTGTGGGATTTCCTTAGGAGTCCCAAAAAATTTAAAAGCATGTTAAACTTCATCAGAAGAAAGAGGGTTGATACTCTTCTGAAGTTCCAAGTCTTTCTTGCATTGCAAAAGGCACATAGGTGTAGCCTGTTTATATTATGTTTTCCTTCATTTTCAGACTAGGTCTATTCTAATTTCTCAAAAAGACTATGTCTATTCTATTAATTCTTACTTCATTTATCCACATAGAAGCGTCATTACTCATTAGACTTTAACGTCTTGAGCAAGCAGGAAAGTGTCTACCAACTGAGTCAATAATAATTTTGTGACTTGGCCAATTTCCTAGAAATTTCATCCAAATTCAAGCACAGTTGATAGAACTAGTCCACAAGGACCACAAATTCATACGAAGACCCGGCCGGCAAGAATATTAATGCTTGTACCTTGGACCAAAAAATATATGGTTCAGCTCAAAAGGAAACAATTTCTTTTTTGAGCGGAAGACCTCAAATTTGTTGAAGTTAGGCCAAATCACACATATTTACTCTCCATTAGCTACTTTCACCTTAGAAATAGTCACTAATAACAATTGAAAAATAGAAAGTGAACTCAGTGTTTCGATCAATCTGTAACACCAATTTTCATGACATTAGTTTATAAGCCTGAGTTGTAGGCTTCTGTTTCAACTTTTGAAACTTTGAAAACATATTTGCTTAGCCTTCCTGTGTCTTGCAGAAAAGAAAGAAGAAATATTCTGCATTTTTCAAACTCCATAAAATATATTTGCAATCAAAGCAGAACATCTTGGTTTACAAGCCCTAATTGTTAAGAACGTCGGAACCTTGGACATGGATTGTACAGATGGATGAAGTATCAAGGCCTAGCGAGAAGCTAGCTCTAGCTAGTTCATTTGCTCTCACCAAGTCTTGTTCATTTATGGGTCAAATCGAAATGTCCATTTATAAAATGTTAGTGACTGAGTGTGAGCTAGCGTCAAAATATGGAGAAGAGGGAGGTGGGAAGATGGTGAGGTGAGGAGAAAAATGAATAAGGGAATAGTTGGAAATTTGAGGATGTCTAAATATCTAGGGGAGTGGAATTCAATAAACGTCTCAGAACAGTAAAAAAAAAACACCTAATCAACGCTGAGAGTCTTTGTACGCGAGCGGCCATAAGCGCGCCAGACACCGTGCTACGCGACCTATCCCTGAAACCATGCTGTAGCCTGTAGGGCAACATACTCATCTGGAATTGCAGAGGCATCGTAAACCATGAGACGCAGCACGATCTAGCTAGTTGATTTGGTTCAAGCAAAGCGTCCAAGTCTGATTTTCTTGGCTGCAACTCTAGCGCAGACAAGGCTAATTGACTCCATTTCGGTGAGCCTTGGTTTAAAGGGTAGCATCTGTTTCCCTCATCAAGAAGGATAGCAGGGTATTGGCTGCTTTGGAGCTCTGATACATATGTCAATCTCCGAACATATTCTCCTAATCACATCGATGTTGAAGTGGGAGAGCCAGGTTCAGCGACTTTATGGAGGTTCATAGGTATATATGGAGTGGCCGGCTACGAGAACTGTAAAAGAGTAAACTTGGGAGATAATTGAGACCCTAGCTGCCAAGAGCTGTAACCTACCATGGCTTATGGCCGGAGATTTCAATGAGATTATGTGCAGTCCAGATAAGTCGGGAGGGGAGCCTAGGGATTCTGCTCCGATGAGAAGGTTCAAGGAAAACATGAATAATGCGGACTGCTTGATATGGGCTATGTAGGCTATCAGTTTACCTGTCACACAAGCATACAAAAGAGAGACTTGACAGAGGTTTCCAATCTCTTCCATGGCGGAACAGTTTCCCATATAGTAGGGTCTTTACTCTGCACCCTACTCAATGAGACCATTATCCTTTTCTTGTGGAGATGAGGGTGGAAAGAAGCAAAGTAGAATTGCATCAAAACGATTTCGTTTTGAGAAGATGTGGCATCACAATGATCAATGTGCAACAATCATCCAAAGAAACTAGTCACAACCTCTCACAGGTCATGCTTTGTACGTAGCAGTTGGGCCAGAAAATTAAATGCACAGGTGAACAACTTCTTCAGTGGCACCGACTAAATTTGAAAAGCAAAAGATTGAATTACGTGTTGTGCAAGAAAAATTGAATGATATTATGAAAGAGCCCTATTCCCTAATATGGGTCTGGACCCAAAGGATGTAGGATAATAAGAAGAAAAAGAGTAATTGCAGAGAAATGAAAAGCAACTTGTTATATTCATTGATAATTCTCAAAAAGCCTCAAGCCAGTACATATAGCATAGAAACTTGAAGGGAAAGAGCTGTCCAATTTCAAATAAGGATCAAATCACTGGTGACTCATGACAATTTTACCTGAGAACTTACTGCTAGATAACAAATGAAAACAGTAAAAAGTAAGTTGAATTATTGGGTCAGAGCCCCAACATTCCACCTCCCTTGACAGAAACCATCACAAGCTACCCTTGAAAATCAAGAAAACGTAGTTGAAATTCATCTGCACTCTCCCATGTAGCATCATCTTCAGAACCATTTTCCCATTGAACTAACCACTTTACCTCAGGATTGTTACTCTTCTTGAATAAACTCCTCTGTAATATCTTTGCTGGAACTCAGTTACTCTTGTTGGTATCAAAGCTAGGAGGTAAAGTTGGAGACGGAACTACTGAACTTCCCAGTTTCTTCTTTAAAAGTGACACATGAAATACTGGATGCACCTTTGCAGTCGCAGGTAGCAGCAATTTGTATGCGACTTTGCCAATTTTTCAATCACCTGAAAAGTGCCAAAGTATTTTGGAGCAAGTTTGTGGGATTTTCTGACTTGCACCGACTTTTGCTTGTAGGGTTGCAACTTCAGGAACACCCAATCACCAATATCAAACTCCCTCTCAGTGTGATGTTTGTCATAGTATACCTTCATCCTTGCTTGGGCTTGTTCCATGTGAAACTTGAGGTTGGACAACAATTCATCCCTATTTCTCAATAGCATATCCACTTGATGAACAACAGTACTACCTGGAACATATTTTCTTACTTGGAGAGGAGGGATCCCATAAAGAGCTTGATAAGGAGACATCTTAATAGCTGAGTGGTAGGTCGTATTGTACCACCACTCAAGCCAAGGTAACATTTCTGTCCATTGATCTTGTACCTCCAAAATCACTCACCTTAAATACTGTTCCAGAACCCTATTTAAACATTCAGTTTGACCATCTGTTTGGGGATGGTATGCAGTGCTCATACATAACATAGAACCTTGTAACTCCAAGAAATTTTTCCAAAATTCACTCAGAAATATGGGATCCCTATCACTAATAATATTGTCAGGCATTCCACGAAGTCTAAAAACCTCTTGAACAAATAATTTGACCACACTTCTAGCAGTAAAAGGGTGCTTGAGAGCAATAAAGTGTGCATATTTAGTAAGCCTATCAATAACTACCATAATGGAAGTTTTACCTGCACAGTGAGGAAGGCCATCAATGAAGTCCAAAAGTCAGTGGGAATAGGGTTAGGTTGCAGCAATTCGGGAGGTGAAATTGTCTCATAGTGAACTTGCTGACAGATTAAACATTCAGAAACAAAAATTTTAACTTGCCTTTTGATTCTAGGCCATAGAAAACTTCTAGAAACCCTTTTGTAGGTTCTTAACCAACCTAAGTGTCCCCCACTCTTACCACAGTGAAACTCCTTGATAATTTTCAACCTCCAACCATCAGCACAAAAACTCTCTTCTTATAAAGCAACTGACCATTAACCACTGTAAAATTCTTAGAAGTGATAGTTCCCTGCTCAATGCCTTCCATTAACTTGTAAGTCTCAGAGTGATTTTTGCACAAATTAGATATTTCACTCATGAATGTAAACATAGGACTAGAAATTCCCATAAGAGAGTTTAACTCACCATGTCTTGATAGAGCATCAGGGACAACATTAGTATTACCAGATTTGAAAACAATGCTATAGTCATACACGAGTAACTTTAATGGCCACTTTTGTTGTGCATGGGTAGTATTCCGTAGGTTCAAAAAGTACTGAATAGTCCGGTGATCTGTAATTATCCTGAATGGATGTCCCAACAAATAAGGTCGCTAGTGTTCAACTGCTAGCATCTCCTTATCATAAACACTCAATGCTAAATGTTTGGGGGCTAGAGCTCTATCTTATTTGCTCTTGCGCCGACTTTCTTCTTCAAGAACCACAGCTATAATATGTCAATATTATCGAAGACTAGTATTCTAAATTGTTGGTTAAGTTGATGATGAGTTGATCATACGAATCAGGTAAACTTTGAAGTAGAATTTCAACACGTTCACGAGTATCTATGTTTTGCCTTATTGTTGTGAGCTATGAGAACAAGGTGTTGAGGGTGTTGATGTAGTCGGTCATCGTAGTCAACTCCATCATTTGAAGGGTGTAAAGCTATCTCTTCAAGAAGATTTTGTTGTGTAGTGATTTGGCCTCGTACAATTTTGTGAGTGTATCCCATATCTCTTTTGCCATCTTCTTCTCCGCCACACTTGAAAATACTTCATTGGCTAGTGCTAGGTGCAGATTAGCAATAGCATTGCCATCCATCTCGTTCCACTTGCCATCGTCAGTGATCTCATCAGGCCTATCTCCAATTGCTGCCAAGCAGTTATCTTTTCTCAAAACTGCTTTTATTCTCATTTTCCACAATGAAAAATTGTTCCTATTGAACTTTTCTATTTCGCACTTCATCGTCATTGTTGAAAATGTCTCCTTTCCACTAATTGGATCTGATTGTAGCACAAAAATTGGCTATAAATTAACCTGGTGCTCTGATACCACAGTTAGGATTTTGTGGTATGGGGCACTCAATTACAACTGAAGTAGAAACTATAAATACAAGTGAAGCACAAGATGATAGGCAAATTGTAGAAGGTTTTAATATAGCAAAAGGATACAACAATTCTCTTCTGCAATAAGGAGAGCACAATTGACAATACTCTTGACTCTCTTATAATAGAAAGAAATACACTCTAACAAAGGAAAGACAATTGAGTTTTAGGAGAAATCTCTATTTTCTCTCTAAACTCCTATCTCTCTCTTTCTCTCTGTTTTCACTCACCAACATGGGATAACAACTCTATAACATATGTCCTCTATTTATACTAGATAGAGGAGGTTGCAACTAATTTCTTAAGAAATTTAGCTATAGATGAGTTGTAAACGCAATCTTTACAACTATCATATATTAGAAAGTAAGCCACCATTTTTGGCTAATCAAGAACTTAAGCATGAAGTAAGCCACCATTTTTTACTAATCAATAACTTAAGCATGAACACTATGCCAAAAATGTCTTCAGACGACACACTTCAGACGACATAAGTTTTGTTTTATGTCGTCTGAGTTTTTCAGACGACATAATTTTTTTTTCTGTCGTCTGAATATACACTAAAACCACACTGGTTTAATTTGGAAAAATCGTGAGCATTCAGACGACACATTTGTGTAGTTGTAGAAAGTGGTGATTTCCTATCTCAAATTTGGATAAGTGGTGAGTATTCAGACGACACATTTGTGTAGTTGTAGAAGGTGGTGATTTCCTATCTCAAATTTGGAGGGATATCGATATCCAAAAGTTGATGAGAAGTACTTTTCGCTCTCAAATAGCCAAGCCCTAATTAACTGGAAATTGACATTCAGACAACATTTAAATGTTGTCTAATTGTGGAGGTTGTCTAAGGTCCTAGGTTCGATTCGCTGAAACCTAAACACAGAGAACAATAATATAGGAGTATGTATATCAGTCTCCCAAATCACAGCACTGCAGCAAAATTGAAAGAGAAAACCCTAAATTTTCACTTTCCCGGGTTCTCCAAAATTTCCCTTTCTGAGTTTCAATTTCCCACCATGGAATCTCGCCAAATTCACTTTAGAAATTAGAATTCACCCCGTTCATTTACTCAAACCCAGGTATCAGAGCAGATCGATTCATTCTATCCCCAAAACAGACAGACCCAAGCCACCGCAGCTCTTCGCTCGTCTTTCCTCTTCGCTCTCCCCCCAAGCCACCGCAGCTGCACCGCGCCTCTGCCCCATGCCTCCACCGCGTCTCTAACTCAGACTCCCTCTGGTCAATTCATTCGATCCCCAAAACAAACAGACCCAAGCCACCGCAGCTCTTCGCCCTTCGCTCCCCCCCCAAGCCATCGCAGCTGCACCGCGCCTCTGCTCCACGCCTCCACCGCGTCTCTAACTCAGACTCCTTCTGGTCCGCTCCTTTGCCTCTAAACGGTAAGTTCTAATTTCTAAACTTCAGCCGTAATGAATCTTGTGTCTGCTAAAATCAATCCCAAAACCATGTCATTGCTTGATATCCTTTGAAACCATGATGATCTTCTGCACACAGGAAACTAATTTCGTTGTAAAGATTCTACCTTTAATTCATTTTCTGACAATTTCCATTGAAATTGATAGAGTGACACTTACGATTGGAAGTTTGAATTGGTATTTAACTATTGTGGTTAGTGGGTAGTTGGGTACTGACTACTGAATCTACTGATCTATTTTGGATACATGAATTGGTGTTGGTTGTTGAACTGTTGATTATTGGTGTTGGTGTTGATTGTTCTTCAGTTCTTCGCAATGTTCTTCAATTAAGCTATCTTCAGTCCTGTTTGTTTCCATACCAATGGTCTTTCTGGCAATTCAGCTACAGGTATGCTATTTGAGCTTCTTTTATATCTTGTTGGAATTTGAAATTGAACGAGCAAAGCATGTTCTTTTGCGTGGAAACTTCTTTATATGACACAGCATGTCTTCCTTTCAGAAATATTACTTTTCTACTGCAAAGGAGCTGATCAGGATCAATGGAACAACTAAGTCTTTTGTATGTGTGGACTGTCTATTTCTTTTCTATGGCTAGTCTAATGTCTAAATCAGATTGGTTGAGGTCCTCTTATCCATTATATATTATTCAGTATGAGCTAATTTAGTGCATTTGTCTTTCAGAATAACAGCATTATGTTGGAGAAGAAGGCAGATGAAAAGGTGATACTGCTTTCAGAAGAACATAAGGTGTGAGTTTCAAGATTTTTTCTTTTTTGCACCTTTGAGATTCAAATGAATTTATCTTTGCAATTCTGGATCTGTTGATTGACTGGCAATTGCAGAGAGAAAAGAATGAATTGTTTAGAACAATTATTGAATTGGAAAAGCAACTTGACGTCAAAACTGCATTGGCGCTAGAGATTGAGCGTATAAGAGGTGCTTTATTGTTAATCAAACAAATGCATGAAGATGGGGATTTGCAAGGGCGAAATAAGATGAATAAGATTGAGGAACTGTTAAAGAAGAAGGAAGAGGACTTGACCATGGTAGAACTTATCGTCAAGGAGTGGATAAGTAATGATGAAATTCAGGAAGCTCAGAAGGAGTTGATCATTGTATGTTTATTTGTTCTTTCTATTTTGTGGTTAAAACGATATAACAAATCTCCTGATAAGTATGATTAAACTAATTTGCATGCTTTGATCGATGAGAATCTCCCATATTTTTTAATTAAAAAGCACATTGAAAGAAAGAGCCTTTTTTTTTTCTTTTTCTTTTCTGAAGGCCAAATCGTTACAACCTTTAAAGGTTGCTGGTTTTGGAAGTCTCAAAGGCATGCATATTTTTTCATTTCAATTTGTGGCTTAATAATCCTTGTTGAGCTCCTTGCTTATCATGTGTTACTGCTCTTCTCATGTTGTTTTAAGTATAAGTTTTTGTTCTCTGCAGGGACTGTGGGATTCATCAAACCAGGCTTTTATTCATGTGAAGAGAGTGGGAGTTGACATCAATCCATTTCAGACTGCAACCAGCAGAAATTTTTTCAAAGAAGCAAATATTGAATTGTTGGAGTTGTGGTCTTTATGGGCCGATTATACTAGGGACGAAAGCTGGCACCCATTCAAAGTTATTGTGGATAAAGTAGGAAATGCAAAGGTACACATTCAACTATTCAAGTGATTCAACAAATTTTGCGCATCAGCATTATCGTTTTGAATGTAAACTTTGTTAGTCTTCAGGGTAGAGTTTCTTTGTCAGTCTTCATGGTTAGGAGCCCATTCTTTGTCCTACAACTTGTTTAGTCAGTCAGTCAATTTTTTTTACTCAAGATATGGCTTCTCATAACTGGAAATCCTGAACCATAATCTTGTGGGTTCATGGGAAAACATGGAGAAATAGGGGTTTTATATTCAAATTAATATGATGCAAAATCATATATCAGAGTATCGATAGGCTTGACCAATGCCTGAATTTTGATAATGGTCATGGTGTTATTATATTTAATTGTATGAAACTATGAACTATGTAATTGATGTATTTGTCATGACATGTATGCAGAGATTTATCATACAATAATCTAGTTGGGAGCATTCCTTCTTGGGTCAACGGAACCAGTTTACAGCTGTATGTCCTGATATTGTAGTATATATCAGATTTTCTGTGTGCAACATGATTCTTTTTTTTCCCTAGCTTAATAACTGCGTTACTTTTTTATATATCAATTTGTTAGCTTATTAGTCAGTTTTTCCAGCAATCATAACAATTTTGTTTTGGTAGGATGTCCTTGCATTTATATACTTTATACGATGACATTAACTTTGAGAATTTCTTTGGGTCTATTTGCAGTAATTTAGTTGCCAACAACTTCACCCTTAACAGTTCAAACAGCAGGTGATTATGTGCATCTTGGCTCACTTTCAATATATTGAACATTTGCTAATTATACATATATTGAAAGATGAGTTCACTGTTACTACTGTTCATCAAGGGGTGGAGAAGACTTTTTCGTCCCTGCTTTTCTGTTAAATTTCAGGAGTCATTGGTGTCTGAGATGAAGTCCTCCGGGCATATGCGTCTTTGGACAAGAGTTGACGTTTTTGCCATTGCTTTGCTATTGTAATTTCAGGTTCGTAGTGGTGTCCGACACGATTTCGGCTGGGTATATGCGTCTTTGGGTATGGGAAAATGTCCTTTGCTTCACGTTTCACGCTGCCATTGCCTTCGTTTTTTTTCAGCCTCCACTGACCCTTCGAGAAGTTCCACGATTTCCAGACTTCTACTGATCTAAATCTCCAGATAAAGAAGAACGATCTAGAGAGAGATAGAGAGATCGGGTGGGTTTTTTTTTTTTGCTTTGTACAAAGAGATAGAGAGAGAAAGAAGTAGCTTATCGAACGATCGAAGGTTTGTAGATTTTCTTTTGATGAGTTCGTTTTCTGGCTTCTTTTAAGATGTTTGGAATTTTTTTTTCAGTTTCTGCTTAGACTGATCTTTTTGTTTTATGCGATAGAAGGGATTGTGGTGTTTTGATAGAAAGAGAAGTAAGAGTGTTTGGTTTCGATAATCTTCAGTCTGTTGCGTTGGTGGGTTTCGGGATAGTGAGTATTGCAGGTTTGGAACTTTTCTTTTGCTATGGTTTTTGTTAATTGTCGTTTTTGTTGATTGGGTGTTTTCGTTGTTGGTGGTTTTGCATTAATATGGGTTTTTATGTTTTGGGAGGTTTTGTTTGTCTTTCGATATGAAATCTGGAATCTGGGTAATTGATTGAGAGGGTTTCTGGCTGTAGTTTTATTGTTTAGCAGTTGAAAGTTTTTGTGAGTTTCGGTTGTATTGGTTGCTATTAATTTTTGATCAAATTCTGCAGAATTTATTTGTGATTTATCTAATTTTGTCTTCAAATGTGCCGATGTCTTCTTTACTTTGTGAACCCCGGCCCACTGTGAAAAGAGATAAGCCCTCCATTCAAGGCTTTTTACAAAAGAAAATCTGTGATAAGTTCTATGGTAAGGAGAGTAAGGGTTAGGAGAGTGAGGGTTTTAGTTTTATTGTTTATTGTTTATGAATGCCAAGGTTTTTGTTGATTGTTACATCGTGGTTTACCTGATTTGATGCATTTTTAAACGATGGCTCATAAACATATCATGGAAATGAAAACAAATATGCATTAGGCAATTCTTCAATTTCAGGCAGAAATTTAACCTAAAGATCACCAAGGTTCTGCTATTTTTTGTAATAACTGCTGGAAACAGATTCTTACCATACACCCAAAAATTTAGACAATCTTGATTACTTTCGTATTCATTATTTCACCCAAAAGCAATTTAATTTTTTTTTTGGTCTGAAATTGAATCGGGTTTTTAAGTAATATATGTCAGATATTATATATCATTTTAATGATACTCCAGCATTATTTTGTCATTTATGTAAATTTTGTTTTCAAATGTTATGACATGTATTGTTTCTTGGTTTTTATCATAGAAATTGCAAAGTATTTGCAGTAAAGGGATGGTTTAGATTGTGGATATAAATGGTTGGAATTGCAGCTTTGTGCATCAAGGTTTGGTTTGACTGCAGCTATTGTGGGTTAATCCTTTATCTGTGTTTGGTACTTTGTGCAGTCAAATTTAAGTTATTTATGTATTTGTTTTAGTTTGGTTTGAAGACGTGTTTGAATCAATTTTCTTTGTAACATTTTGTGGTGTTGTTTTTTTATCTTTTGTTTCATCATTCAAAGAGCGAGGAAGCCTTTCAGGGCTGAAGTTCCTCTTAAAGTATGTGAATGATACTATAATTTCTGACTGTTGTTAGCATCGGGTTTGTGTTGCTTCTAATAATTGTTGTTTTGTTTATGTTTTCTAGATTCTATGCAAAAAAGTGTTCACGTGGTTCTGTTGCCGCTGTTCCTTTGCTCATTGTTCAGTATTATTTCAACGTTGTACACTTCTTTAGGTATGTGAGTCACAAGTCATTATCACACATGCCTGTCATTGTTTTGTGCTTTTGTTTCTCAATTGAGGCTGCATCCAAATCCGCGTGGTACTGGTTTAGATCCTGAATCAAATCTCTCATTATTTCAGTTCTGACGCAGGCTCACACTGTCAATCCAATGATCTATTGGCCGTATCATCATATGGTTTCCCAGATCTATTAACATGTTATGTTTGTTTCTCCTGTATTTTGGTGATAATCATGCATGCTTTTGTATAGGAAGCTGTCAAGGGACAATTATGGAGATTACGTGATCCCCAGGGGAAGCCACCAGGTGTAATGCAGTAGTACAGCTAGCTAGTTCGTATATCTAACTTGTGTCTAGTAGAAATTCTTCCTCCATTAAGTATTTGGACTTGTCTGCAGATTCAAATGGCCACTAGGTGTAATGCCATTTTGAATTGATGCTCATGATTAGGTTTGTGTACATGAGACAATGGTGGATTAGTGAAAATTTTAATGAATGATTTTGGAGGTGTATTTTGTGGTTTCATGAATATGCAATTTTAAATTCCAGATGCATGCATACCAATTGTAATAGGAGACTACTAATGTGTTATCTCAAATAGCAAGCTAAAACAAAAGCACACCAAAATGTGTGGTTGCAGTTGAACAAAAACAACACAAAAATCAATTAGAAGTCTATTGTCTTTTTGGCATTGGGACGACAGAAAATTGTAGTCTAAAGGGCAAAACAACAACATAAGTTAGGCGAAAGTATTGGCTAAAGTGTATAATAACAACAAATAAGTGTGGTTGGAATCAATCACAGACAATATAAAAGACCTTTCACACAACACTTAAGTGTCGTATTAAGTGTCGTATGTATGGACCCTAGAACGACACTTAATTGTCCTCTTATGCTCTTTACGACCACATATAATTGTCGTTTAAAGTAAATTAGCACAACCTTTAATTGTTGTTGTATGAGAGAAGACACTACATATGAGTGTTCATTTAAGGGCATTCAGACCACACAAATAAGTCTTGCAAATATGCTTCACACAATAGCATTTAAAAAATACTGTGGTTGTTTTGTTTATCAGACAATACAAAACTGTTGTTTGAATGCTTTTAAAGATACAGATCACAATGTTCCCAAAATGCAAAACTCATCAGACAACACAAGACTTTTTTTTTTTTATGTCGTCTGAAAAATCAGACGACAGAACACTTCTGTCGTCTGATGCCCCCAAGAGACGACACCGTACTAGACGACACATTTTTGTTCGTTCAGACGACAGAACAGTTATGTCGTCTGAAGGCCTTTTTGGCATAGTGGAAGTAAGAGTCAGAAGTGGCTTTACCGCCACAACATGCACTCTTAGATTTAGCACTGTCACTGTTTGGCTCCAGTTTTGTTGCAGCTGGTCAACAGTCTCTTTTCTGTGGGCGAGCGTGCCAGCACAATCTGGTGCGATAGTCGGGGATGTCCCTTGACCTGAACTTCTTTCAAGTGATTGTAGATGAGGAGAGCACCAACCTCGTCGCAGGGGTCTCTGTGCCTTGTGGTAAGGACTTTTGCTTAGCTTCTTCAATATCGCACAATCGATACTCGACGTCGTAGATCGAGCAGAGCAAAAATCACCTGGAAGTAGGGAGAACTTGCTAAAACGCGACTTTAGCATCACTAGTTTGCGAGGGCGTTACCCTTGCTTGGCTGGTTCCGTAACCATTGTGGTCGCGATACTACAGTCAGCTCCCGAGGAGACTGGGACTGGAGTGTGGTCACCGATAAGAGAGAGAGTTGGTTGCTCCGGGGAGACTTGGATAATCGTATAGATTAATTGATGAATTGGCTCTCTTTGTTACTTTATCGTAGCCTTCATATATAGGCTACTTTGTTGCATATTCGCCAGGCCACAGTGGTTGGCCTTAAATAAATCATGATGGGTAGATAATTAACAATTATCTGATGGCTTGGATATTGCTAGAATATAGGCAAAGTTGAGTGCTTATTGGATGCGAACAGGTGAATATGCTTCTTAAATATATCTTCGCGATCATTCCGCATTATAGTAGCGCACTAATGATTCGGAGCACTAATGGAATCATGATGACATATTCTCTGTTTTACTGCAAAAGGTGATTGACTAACTGTATGCTCCTTGATTCCTTGATCCACCTTCGTTGTGATCATGATTACTACATATGTGGGGAACATTGATGATTTCTCTTACTGGTCTACATTGTTCCTTTTTTAATAGGCCCACCATTCAAAAGCAATTACACACATGATATATTATATATATTCCCTGTTGGGCACCATGAAATGTAGTTGAATGTTTCCCCACGTGCATGTCATATTCCTTAATTGAATGGGCAGCCTTGATTATTGTTAGCAAATAGGTTTTCTCCAAGAAACGCCTTGTCAGGCCAAAATGCTCATTTTGGGTTCAAACATTGCCCCCCAGACCTCGAAGTCAAAGGTCTTCGTCTTGATTGAAGAAGTCTTAAATCAGCACTGCTCTTATAATGTCGTTGCTCTAAAGCCACTTGTATTTTGACTGAAATTACTTGACTGATTCCATATAGGCCTCTAAATAGGCCATAAAGCATGAATGCCACAATCTAAATTGCCTTGGAGAATAGTGAGATAGATTTAAAGAATTGCATGTAGAAAAAGAACCTGGAAGGTGGTGCATTTCCTTGAAAATCATCAAACTTGTTTAGCTCTGCACCTTTGTCATGAACTGACGCTTTCTTTGCCAACTTTATTGCCCCCCATGTATCTGATGTCTGGTATGTAGTGAATTGTCGAAACTTGGGCAGGTTGTAGGAGATCAGAACTTTAGCGTGTCCCCCATGCGAAGGAGATTGCTTTTGATCGTGAATGAGGATCCTTCTCTTCCTTGGTGGTAGCTTCGCCATGTGTATAGCAGCAAGTATCTGCCTTGTTCGCTGGCTCTTTGTTGATTTTCTCAAATGTAGGTGTTGGAGCCGCTTCGCTGGCTAGATCAAGTTTGATCAAGACCTCTTCACCGCCGCCTCAGATGCAATTTTCAAGATGGAATAATAATTAATTAATTATCAACTAGAGTCATTCACTGGCCCAGCTAATAAATTAATCTCTAAAAATATCTGAGCCACAAATCAAGGTATAGTGGAGAAGTGTTCCTTGCGAACAAATTTTCTTCTCGAACATTTTCTGACTATTGGCTTAAGGGAAATCCGAGTGAGGAGAAATTTTCTCAAAGAAAATCCGAGTGAGGAGAAATCCCTTTGAGCTTGATGAAAATGTTCTTCACGAAATGTTCCTCGCTAAGGATTCGCTGGCTTTCTCCTTGAGCTTGGTGAGAATGTTATCTCTTTGTTGCTCGCAAACAAATATTCCTCGCGAAGACTTTGCTGGCTTTCTCCTTGAGCTTCGCGAGAATTTCTCCTTGAGCTAGGTTTAATGAGGACCCAAGACCTTTAAAATATTTCTCCAATATTTCTTTGAGGAGAAATCTCCTTGAAGCAGATCAGAATAAGGAGAAATTTCCTTGAAGCAGATCCAAGTAAGGAGAGATTTTCTCGAGGTTGAGTGTTTTGTTCCATCACTTCAGCTATTTTCTTCTCATCTTGATATTCAGCTTCCTCTCAGTAGATGAAGGTTTGCTCTGGTACTTTTGAACAATCCAATTATGAAAAACCTCTACAAGATCACGGGGGAGGCCTTCTATGCTTCACTCCAAGCTCCGATGTATCAAAATTTATAGCACGAAAACCCCTCTTGTGAGAGCTTGCAGGAAAAGAACACGGATACTTCGCGTCAAAGACTTGGAAGAAATTTGGCTCGTAGGAAGAGTAACCTTGCCCCCCAAGTATCCTTGTTGGTTGGCGAAGCGTGATCTTCAATTGCAACTTTGGAGATGAGGATGAACATAGATTGGCTTTGTCGCCGACTACCATGTCATAGAACATGGTCTTTGTAGAATTAGCCACGAATTGGCTTTTGCATTCAATCACTTGCTGGTTTGAATTCTCCATATCAAGAGCTTCAAAGAACTTGAACTCCTTCATATGATTTTTGGAACCGATAATCAAATAATAATTATCATCATATTCATCATAGATTGGCTCCCATCAAGATCATATTTAGAGTCACCAAAGAGTGGTGAATTGATCTCTTCTTTAAAGATAGGCATATCAAATATTTGTTTGCCTCTATACTCTTTCCAGGCATCATATTGAGACGCCTCTATGGACTGTTTAGTACCATCATAGACAAATTTTTTTGGCAAGAAATTTGGAACTAGATAACTGTAAACAAAAGTTAACTTGTATTGATGATACTCAAATTTGCAGTCGCGAATGACAAATTGGCCACTAGAATATTTATTCTGGCCATTCATGCAGCATGGGTTGTAGATGTTTTCTCCACATATATCAAAGTCACCGCATGGCCCCGAAACACTGGTGAAGAATTTGAAGTTGAATTTACCAATAAAGCCATAGATTGGCTTTCCAAGGCCAAAACTTAATTGATAATTAAGTTGGCCACGGCTTAATTGATGATATGCATGACAACGTCCAGAGCCATGAAAGCCACATGCATGATAATTGAGTTGACCATTTTGAGCATACTTTTGATCACTATCATGATCGTGGTAGCGTCCAATAGCAAGACCGCATCTCTCTTGGCCAGATTCTCTTAGAGGCTTTTCTTCTATCTTGCTTTTTAGGAGAAACCCAGAAGAAAACTATTTCAAGTCTCTCTCTTTCCTCCAAATTTCATCTTCCATTTCCGAAGAAACCCAGAAATGACACCTAAGAAACCATTCGTTATCGATCAGGTAGATGAAATCACTAAGAAAGCCGCATTCACCTGGCGGACTAACATAGGTGTTCGATGTAGAAGTCAGACCGGAGAGGAGAGAAGTCGACTGATAGGCTTTGGTGGAGGTGATAATCAAGTGAGCCTAGGTCCCACACCTTGAGGTCGTTTTCCAGATGATGATACGGCCTATTATGGGTTTCCCATCTGCAGTCCCATAGCGGCTCTTCAGCAGGTACCCGGTGATTTTAGCAGTTGGGGACCAAGGAGGAGAGTGGGTTTCTGACCTACCATCGCTCCCGAGGAAAATGTTTGATATCAGAAGGTCCGAGTGAGAGATTTGGCCAGTTGGGATGCGGTGGGTATCACCCAAACCATCGATCTATGCTTCTATCTTTCCCATAATACCAGCCCTGCCCCGCTAACCGCCGCTCTTTGCTTTTGGAACACCTCCAGCAATACATTCGATTTCCGGTTTGGGTAGATGAGCATAACTCTGCTGGATGTTCTTACCATCACGGGGTTGCCTATTGACTTTGACCCCTATGTGCATGGTCAGTTTGATGGCATTCAATTTCCTTTGAGAATAGATATGGATGGTCGGGGGCATCACAACAAATCCTACCCATTCTGGCGTGACTATTACTGCACCCAGCGCAACCACATAGGAGGTATCGCATTCCTGGAATTCTGGCTTTGCAAATTTATCTTTTGCACTTCTTCCAACAAACCTACTGGGACCTGGAATTCTTTGGCCACTGCTCTCTACAATGGTATTTGCGTTGGCCTTGGGCAACCTGTATTGGGTGCGTTATATCGCTCCCTTTATAAAGCCGTAATGCTCCTTTTTGATACAGACATTAGTGGCCCTTTCTGGATCCTCGCCTTTTGGCTGCAGATTTATTTCCCTCGCTTCCGTCGCGGTGATATTCCAAAGGATCCTCCAGTCGATTCCCTTTTGGGGAATTGGCTTTGCCGCAACATAAGGTTCTGAGCTCCACCCTACTACGAGTGTTTTATTTACTTGTACTAGCTGGAAGAGATGCCGGATCCAAAAATAGTTCTTTCTTGGCTATTCCCTCCTCCCCTTGATGATGGCTTTCTGCCCAGTGGACTGGATCATAGAGAAAGAGCCCTATTGGCCTTTTGTCGCGCCATCTCCTG
>BDJD01000309.1:83683-95778 GCA_002564525.1 Rosa multiflora
GTTCACAGCCTTTGTATAATATGCAGCGTTTCTGAAGAAGTTCCTCAAAATGTAGCATCTGAAAGATGGTTGATACAACTTCATAACGAGCTTGAAAGACAAGGGCTTAGCTTGCCAGAAAGGTGTCATCTCCATGTGCCAAAAACTCAAATTCTGCATAATGCATTTCATTTCCTAATACAAATAATTATGATATATACTTGAAATTATCGTCTCTCTTAATAGGTCTCTGGAGTTTTATTGTACTTCTATATGACTAACACTTGATGTACAATATTGTTTTGTATATCCTTTTATGTCTTTGGCGCTAAATTCCTGATTGGGATGTGGTTGGGATGTGGTTGAGGTTAATCCAAGTTACAACAGGATGAAAAATGGAAATATATATATACACACACACACACACACACATATAGTTATCAGTTTCTATGTTTGTAAGGAATTCTCAATGTGTTTAATTTATTTATTTATTAATTATTATAATTATCCTTTTTTTTCTCTAGTAGAAGAATTATTTCCACCAGAATTATCATATTGCCTATTCAGGAACCCAAAAAAAAAAAAACTTCAGAACCTGTTATGAAGCAGAGACCCATTATCTTTTATATCTATCTCTACTTTCTATTGCATGCGTTACACTGCATATCAGGAATAAAAAAATATATATAAAAAATTAGTTGCTTTCAATGTGACAAAGTATTGTTGTCATTTTCTTCATTTATTAGTTTATACTGAAGAAAATTATAATCTTTCTTCATGTTCTTTCCTTTTATTTTTCTCAAATGCTTACCTTGTTCTGAGGGTTCATCTAATGTTTTCTTCTAGGCCTACATATAAACTTATCTGCTTCTTGTTGCAGCGGACCATGACATGCTAATGTTTATGCAGAATTGACGAGGAGTGGTCCCTCAAATAATTTTTTTTGGGTTCTGAATTTCTGATAGCATCCTTTCTTATCGGTGTAATCTATTCAGATTCGCTCTTATTCCCCTCTTTCTGCAAGGTCAGTGTAAGATCACTGATGTGCATAATCAACTGAGGTTAACGTTAAGTAAGGGCCTTGCGATTAATGTTAAGGAAGTGCCTGTAAATTCAAGTACTTACTGTAAAGCTTATTTTTGTAAATACAAAGCATCTTAAAATTAATTAAATTATTTTAATATTGATATGGTTCAGTTGAATCCTTTATGTGGTTTCCTTCCTTCGCAGTCTCAAAGAATATATGCTTCTGTTCATAAGTTCATTTATATTTATTTTACTCATTTCTTCACTCTTACAAGATATATTCTAAAAGCCATCAATGATGTGATTGCAGTTTCTCAAGTTGATCATGGAGTCTTTCATTTACTTGATGCCAACAATTCTCAAATTACAGTTGTAGTAGATTGTGAAGGTCTAACTCCATTGAAAATTCCCATGCAAGTATTGAGAACCTGTTCTTCGCTATTGCAAGATCACTTTCCCAACCGTCTTGGCTGTCTGTTTGTTGTACGGCTTCCTCCAATGCTTCGTGTTATTGCCCAAACTTTCATCCAAGTAAGATACTTACTTTGATTCCCATCTGTGTTTGAATTTACGTGTTCAAGGTGCTGTTTTTCTTGTATGAAGGCCTGGTTATGCTTTCATAGTTATATCTATATTTAGAATTTTCGCTGTAGTTGAATATTTGGAACTTCCTTAAATCTACATTATATATATATATATATATATATATATATATATATATATATATAAACTAACAAGTATCTGTGTTTCTTTGTCAGGTTTTGAAACCTTACACCCGAGAAAAGTTGAGAATTGAAGGGAAGATGTACCGGAAGAGTCTCTCTGAGTGCCTAGAGACACTCCCTTCATGTCTTGGTGGCAAATGCATGTGCAGAATATGTTCAGAAATCAACACAAAAGATATGCAGCAGCCTCACACAAATGATATTATGAAGAGAGAGCTGAAAGCGAGTGTTTGCGAGGATGGGAGTTTATGCTCTCCCGGTCCAACTTGTGAGACCGAGGTTGAACCGAACCATTACTGTGATCAGCTGCTGAGAACTGCCATAGTGAGCATCCTTATGTTTTGGATTTTAGTAGCTTTTATTGCTGGATTATATGACCCTGGAAGCAGTCCCTTTTCTTCTTCATGAGGTAAGATCACAGGAGCCGGAAAACTCTTTTTCCCCTCTCAAGCTGATTTCTTGAAGTGTCTTCTTCAAAAAATAGCCTATCCATGTATCTTATAAGTTTCCCGTGGACGGGATGTCTTGTCATATATTAGTTAGTATATTTGGTGGCATAAGTTGTATAATTAGCTTGATTTATGAAATGATTGAATAAAGCATCAAGTTTTCATTTTTTTGCTTCTAACCAAATACGTTTATGTCTAGCAGTTGACCTATACTTCTCCATTTTGGTGTGTCATTGTTAGAATTGTATTCAATACTTGTTTGTCAATAAAAATTTGTCTGCTATCACATTGGTAAGCATAAATCCGTTCTTTTGATTTCTTCGCCGTTGAAGTCTGCATTCCTATTGTCGACGAAATACCATGAATTTTACTTGTAGATGGATGTATAGATACAGATACTAATGTGCGACCTATGACCAAAAAATGTGACCTAATTTGCATCCCCAGTATCATTACCTCACCCAGAAGAGTGGAAGTTCCTTGGGACATCCTGTTTGTTCCTCTCCTCCTTTAGTGGAACATAATTCTGTTTCCCATTTGTACTTCCTAATTCCTATTCCTGGTGTTGAATGAGATAGTGTGGCTCTTTGAGAATTTCAAGTTATTGATATGGACATGGGGAATTTAGTTACGTCTAAACGGAAACAATTGTGTGATTTTATTATTTGGGAAGCTCAAAACTATAAAGTATGCTCTCCCAAGTAATGTTATAATGTTCTTTATTTGATGTGGCCCTTAATGGTAAGGAAGATAATGGTTGTATCTTCAGAAGTGCTCTAGTGCCTGTGGGTGTGTACATTCCAATAATAGAAGTTAGTATAGGTATATCTTTACAAATGTTGTTGAATGGAATTAAACTTTACTGTTTATCTTTCCTCATAGAAGGCTGACTCTATGAAAGGTGATTTTTACCCGTTACAAGGAGAGAACTTATACGTTAGCAGCTATAGTAGAACTATTGGCAGTTGGCCTAAAAGTATTTGAGGGTGGAAATTACATGATAATGGAGAAAGTAGGGTGGCATGAGTTGCAACCTCATGTGACGGAATTAGATAATTGCGAACTTGCAACCTGCAAAGTTGTGTTGAATATTGTTAAGCTGATTGTATTAGCACCAATTTTGACGTCTCTGGGAATAATGAATGAAGATCTTATAGTTAGTGACATTAAAATATGAGATCACTCCTTTTCCTTTTCCTTTTCCATTTTCCATGCTTTGATAATTTGATTTTTTACTTTATACAGCATACTATGAAATGTGTCCCTTCCAATTCTGAATAGATAGGATGGCTGATGTTCATTGTTAGGTTAATGTCATCAAATTTCCACAGATAGCACTATTTTCTTTCTTTTTGGTGTTGGGATAGAGATGTATCTACATTTTTATGCAGAACTTATTATCCTCATAACCTAAACTGCTCTAATGGTTAAAGAGGCCGTTGAGTATATTCTTATTAGGTTAAGGCTAGTTTTTCTTTGGAGTGGTTATCTTATTTCTCTGTATAAATTTGCAATGAAAGTATGCTCTCTATTATATTATTACTTTAGGAAATTGACAGTGAAAGATATCAATGTTAATTGTCCTTTGGGAAGCAACTGAAAGTTATGGTAGACTTTCTCAGATAACTCCTTCATAGTAATATTGCATCTATAAATATATTGTTTGTATTAGGTTCTCTTTTGTGGTCTAAATTGTATCAGTTTTCCATTATAAGGCAATATATGAGTACATTATCTATCCCCAGTACACCAGGGAGCGATTATAGCCTTCAAATAATAAAGTACATGAGCATTAGGGCAGATATATATGTATGCTCAGACCCAGTGGCACAATTAGGGCACTATTAGTCTATTAGACAAATATATACACTTTGTCTTGCATATGTTCCCAACTCGTGCGGCTAGGGCTGCCATTTTCCATGAAAGCTTTCTTCTATTTTAATCTTCTTTTGATGTCAGCTAACAGAGTGGTTTTGTAGGTTCTTTTTAATGTGCTCCTAATGTACGATTTATACATAAGGTGATAAAGGCATATGCTTATAAAAATTAGGTCGGGCATATATAGGAAGCTGCAATTTTGCTTTTGAACCAACAGATGGTGCTACTATTATATTTGATAAGAGCACTAGATGATTTATAGCTCCTCCGCATCCCAGATTTGACCTTTGCCTATTGTGAAGGAGCAAGTTTGGTACATTAAAGACTGAAGTGTTGAGTGGAAATCTATGGAAACCCCACTTTGTTTACACTATTTTAGCCTTTACTCGCCACTGTTTGTGGCTTTACGATCTAGCTAGTAGAATGCTTTGTCCTTCAAATTGTCAATAAAGTCTCCTGTTTCACTGGATTGTCGCTTTGGATTTTTGCACGACTTGGATTAGCAGCTCATGCATTTAGTAATCGATCACTGGATTTTGCTTTTGTGATTATGGTAGTGTGAATGTGATGTATAATAATGGTTATCGTAGTGCTTGGATGTGAGGTGGGAAGAATCTGATTGTTGCGGTGAAACTTGAGTGATGACCTTGTGCCCAAGCTAGGAGACTTTGTACATCTAAAAGATTTGATGGAGTTCCTAAATTTTATGATTTTCCATCTGCTCGATTATTATTATGCTTGTGCCGAAGAATCCTTGTGCTGCAAGTTTCCTCGAGCTGAGAAGCAAATTACCTGGCTCTAGTTAGACATTTGGATGAGCAGCGACAATTTTTATCAATACTAAATGGTGTTTATATCTCTATCCTACTAGCAAGAGTAGATATCACATGCAATGCTCTTGGACCAGTGTATCAAAATTTCAAGTCCAAATGCTCATACACATACTTTTGTATGTATTATCCACCTGAATTTGACTGAAAATTAGACTGATGAGTTCTTGCAGGCTGCGCGCAGCTATCCCGCGCGCCTTTGTTGAATTAAAGACCAAAAGGAAAAGTTTGACCTCAGCAGTTTACAGGTCATTAGGTTATCTCAAAAGCAAAAGTTCAGTAGATCAAGTATCATAAAGAGATATGGTGTTATCATACACCTCACCGGAAAGCACTCTCCGTTGACCACATAATTGATAATCAACTATCACATAATGTGATAGTTGATTATCAATTCCGGCATACTTCATTAGTTAAAGTGGCAAGAAGCTGCAATCCTTCGAGATACTGCAGCCCCGTTTACGATTGCTTCACTTTTGAAAAAATCAACTTATGTCTAAAATTTTAGATTATTCTTTTCAAAAAAAAAAGATTATATTGTGTTTGGTAAATACATAAAAAACAGCTTTAATTAAAAATTATAGGTCACTGTATAGCAGTAGATTTTAGAAGCAACCAAAAAGTTACTTTTAGAAACTGTTTTCAATTAAAACACGCTCTGAAGTTGTTTTATGTACTGATAGCACTTTTAAAGTATTATTTACCAAACATGAAACTATTTTAACTCACAGCTCATTATTCTCACAACACAACAGTAGCAGTTTTTTTTTAAAAGTCACAGCAATCTCAAACTAGCTCTTAATTGGGTAGTGATTAAGGGGGTGTATTGTATTTAGATTTATATATTTTTTTAAGTAATAGATTTAAAAGGAATTCATGGATTTCAAAAATTCTACATAATTAAAGTAGTAGATTTATAAAATCTTAAGATTTCCATAGATTTTAAAAGATGAATATGGATTTGTGAAGATAAAAGATAAATATAAATATGGACTCCGATAGAATTTGATAAACTTTTGTCACTCACTAAAAGTCAATAAAAGTCATTATTGAATCTCCGAAATTTCATGGATTTGAAATATGCTTTTAAAAATCAAAATTGAATACGCCTAGACTTTTACAAATTTTTTAATAATGCTGAATACCTTTAGACTTCTAAAATTTCCCAAATTTTTTTAATATATCATAAAAATTCAAGGGTTAAATACTATTTAGTCCCATTATTTTGCCTCTCTCATCGTTTCAGTCCCTGACATTCAAATTTAATCTAAAAACTCTCTGACCTCACAATTTCCCTCCAATAGGTCTCTTCCGCGTCAAATTAGGAGTTGGCCTTGGGTGAAATGTCCAATATACCCCTCTGTTATTTCTTTTTCCTTTTTAAATTTTTTTTCCTTTTTAATTTCTTTTTTTTCTTTTTTCTTTTTTCTTTTTTCTTTTTTCTTTTTCCTTTTTCCTTTTTCCTTTTTAATTTCTTTTTTGCTTTTTCTTCTTCTTTTCTTGTTCTTTTTTAATTTCTTTTTTCCTTTTTTTTTTCTTTTCGTTCTGCCTGCTTTCTCCTTCCTCAACCCATCTGTTTCTCTCCCCAAATTGAAATCAAACCCAGCAAAGACCTAGCTTGGCAGTGTATAGATGGACATCGAGCAAAAGCAAGAGGCTAGGAGCATATCGATCACTTCTTCACCTTCTCTGAAGCCATCTCCCTCCGTTGTCTCTTAGCGGATCCGCCCTCGTCTCCATCGTCGCCGACGCCATCTCTCAAACATATAGCAAATCCCAATCAGCTCGAAAATTCACCGCTCAACCACTCCCCTCTTGCTTTCACAGCCTACTTCTCTCTCTCCCACTCAAATCCCACTTTCTCTCTCCACATCAGGCCTCAATTTGGAAACTT
Source organism: Rosa multiflora (assembly GCA_002564525.1). Lineage (NCBI taxonomy): Eukaryota > Viridiplantae > Streptophyta > Magnoliopsida > Rosales > Rosaceae > Rosa > Rosa multiflora. The sequence goes on from BDJD01000309.1 coordinate 90,465, forward strand.
TTCACTTAAAATTACCATTTTTTCAGACTCTGAGGTTTTTGGGTCTTGCTCAAAATGGTGATTTGGATTTTGGGTCTGGTTGAAATGGTGGTTTTGATGGCCAAGTTGACCAAAACCAGAAGTGAAGAAGAAGAACAGTGATGGAAAAGAAAAATGGCCGCCGGTGTGGAGAACAATAATTGGGGTTTCGGGTCGATCTGGATTGGTTCGCCGACGTGGTGCTACTGATGCAGCAGGATATGATGGTCATTAAAAAGGAAAAAGAAAAAAGAAAAAAGAAAAAAGAAAAAAGAAAAAAGAAAAAAGAAAAAAGAAAAAAAGAAAAAAAGAAAAAAAGAAAAAAAAGAAAAAAAGGAAAAAAGAAAAAAAGAAAAAAAGGAAAAAAAGAAATTAAAAAGGAAAAAGAAATAACAGAGGGGTATGTTGGATATTTCACCCAAGGCAAACTCTTAATTTAGGAATAGACCTATTAGAGGGAAATTGTGAGATTAGAGAGCTTTTAGATTAAATTAGAATATCAAGGACTGAAACGACGAGAGAGATAAAATACAGGGACTAAACAGTATTTAACCTCTTGATTCACCAAGTTGTTCCAAGGTTAGGCTTTTCTTCCAAAAGCAGTCAAGTGTTCCTCTAAGCTGAGCTAGTTGCTGAACGAAAGCCTAGTTGATGAGTCCAGCTATAAATTCCTTGACAAACCTAGCTACATATCAAAAGTGATTAACTTTTGTTACATGCTTTCTTCTTACTCCAACCTAACTATCCAAATGCGGTGTCAAACTGGTACGTAATGGTGCTGATTGCTAAATACACTATGCTTGGTAGTGATGTGTGCCTTGATTCTTTATACAAATGAAGTCTTCGATCATCACAAATCACTACTATCATCGTCACTAGCTAGCTAGCAAACTGTGCATCATCCATTCACTACACATAGTAGGCTCCATTATAGCCTTCCGTAGTACCGAATCCGCAATTGCCTTTCCTCTTCTCTTATATAAACTCCCTCCTTCAGACCCTGAGATAAGTACTCTTATTCCTTTAAGGCCACCATCCCTAAGGACTATTCCTTCAGAAGCAATGGCAACCTCTCAAGACCAAACTAACCGTGCCCGAGCCTTGTGGCTCACATGCCTAGCTTCGGCCTTCCGAACCACTCTAGCTTGCACCATAGTAGCCATCACCACCCTCTACGGCCCTCCCTCTCTCCGACACCAAGTAGCCTTGCCGGCATTCTCCTACGTGACTGTTATCCTCATTGCTCCTGATGCAACTCTAGGTGACACGATCCGTGGATTCTGGCTCGCCCTCTACGCCACTATTCAGAGCGTCGGGCCGGCTATCTTGAGCCTCTGGCTGATTGGACCGGCCCGCCTTTCAAGCAGCACAACGGCTCTAGCCGTTGGTCTGGCAGCATTTGTGGCGGTTCTGCCCGGAGAGGCCACTCATTTGGTGTCCAAGCGCATAGCCTTGGGACAGATTGTGCTTGTGTACGTGATTGCTTTCATAAAGGGTGGGAGTACGGACGCCATCATGCACCCTGTGCACGTGGCGGCGAGTACGGCCGTTGGGGTCTTGGCTTGTGTTCTGGCTTTGTTAGTTCCATTCCCACGCTTGGCTTGTCGAGAGGTACTACTAGCTAGCTTGTAATAATCTCTATACGCTGTGAATATGTGTTGGCCCATTATCATATTAGGCTGAAAGAAATGTTAGAAAGTGTTGCATGTTTCGACTGTAATCTAGAAAGCCTAAACCTACATGGAGCGAACCAAATTGACTTTTTAGCTAGTGAAATGCAAGAAAATTCATTAATTATAAGTACTTTACTTTTTCAGGTTAAACAGAACTCAAAGCTGCTTGTGGAAAATGCTTCGGAGAGGCTCAAGCTCTTTGTGAAGGCTTTTTGTGCAGAAGATAACGCATCCGCACTTGCTTCAATTTCTCAAACAAAGTCCTTGGCTTCCACAGCAACCAAGCTTTTCCAAACCATCAAACGCCACCAGGTGAGAAATTTAATTTCGTATATGTGCACTATTTACAGAACAAATCTTCACATATCCACGATACCATATATGTGCTATTTATAATCTGTATACTCACTTCAGTACAGTTGGAGTATATAGAAGTACAAGGGAGTAAACTGTAATTTATCCTTCCTGCTCGTACCACATTGTGTATCATATCAGTGATATCACTAATATAGACAACAGGATATCTATATAAACAGATCTCACCTTAATTAGTGTGATCGATATGGTACACAATTTATATGTAGCCGTACTCAAGACAATATTTTCGTAAACCAATCTCTCATTTCAGAAGCACTGATCCAAAAATATGGTTTACTTGTGTACAGGAAAGCATGCAATGGGAAAGACTTCCACTACAATTTTTGAGAGACAGCAATGTCAATCCAGGAGATAGATTGCAAGGTTTGGAGATTCCCTTAATAGGAATGGAAATGGCATTGAGAAGTACTCCTTCATTCCCAGTTGGGGTAGTGGATGGAGAGCTCAAAAGTGGTCTACTTAAACTAGTAGAGGAGCAACTGAGCTTAAATAGAAGCATTCTTTGTGAAGATGCAATAACTGTTCCTGAATCAAAACCAGAAATTGATATTAGGTGCCTCCAAACACTTCAAACCATCCCACAAACCCACCAGGATTTACCCCCATTTTTCTTTTTGTTTTGTACAAGTCTCCTTCATGGAAATTTATCAGCCACAAGTTCTGGTACTACTGCACAGGACAAATTGGTAATTCACCAAAAACAAGAAGCAGTTACTTCATGTAAACAAAGTGTGATATGGAGTAACCTCTCCATAAAGGTAAGTAGCAAAATGGTTATGGCAGCTTTCAAATGCTCAATTTCATTGGGTCTAGCTGTGTTCTTTGGCTTGATATTCAGCAAAGAAAATGGCTATTGGTCAGGGCTCCCAGTGGCTATCAGTTTCGCTGCTGCTAGAGAAGCAACATTTAAAGTTGCAAATGTTAAAGCACAAGGGACTGTTTTGGGCACTGTATATGGAGTATTTGGTAGTTTTCTGTTCCAAAGGGTCTTACCCATTAGACTCTTATCTCTAATTCCTTGGTTCATTTTCACCAGTTTTCTTCAGAGAAGCAAAATGTATGGCCATGCTGGTGGTATTTCTGCAGTAATTGGAGCTGTACTAATTTTGGGCAGAACAAACTTTGGAGCTCCAAGTGAATTTGCCATAGCAAGAATCACAGAAACCTTCATAGGGTTGTCGTCATCGATTATTGTCGAGCTATTGTTGCAACCCACAAGAGCTTCCACTCTTGCAAAAGTTCAACTATCTAGGACTCTTGGGGCATTGCATGAATGTATTGACTCAGTGAGTCTTCAATCTGGAAGAGCACAATTGGAAGATAACCAGAAGTGTCTGAAAATTCATGTTGAAGAATTGGGGAAGCTCATTGCAGAAGCCAATGTGGAGCCTAATTTCTGGTTCTTTCCTTTTCACAGTGCTTGTTATGGAAAACTCATCAGTTCGATCTCCAAAATGATGGAACTCCTAGTTTTCAGTGGTCATGCAATTGGAGCTATTGAACAGAATTCTCAAATACTTGAGAGTTCTTGGAAAGGCATCATGCATACAATGGAATGTGATCTCGAACTTTTCAAGAAGATGGTTGGCTCTTTGATAAGTTGCTTCAAGGAGATCACCCTGATAAAGTCGGTAACTGTTCTTGAGAAGGAAGGGCTTGATGATCAAGAAAGTGCCAAATCTTGTGATCTGGAGTTGGGAAAACGGAAAATTCTAAATGCTTTTAGGGTTTGTGGTTTAGAGGATGAAGAGATGGATAAGATTGTGAGTTCTTATCTCCTACACTCAAAGGAAGTTGTTGATGAAATTCGTTGTCAGCAAAGTGAGGAACTCAAGGGCCAAATCGTTTTATGTTTGAGTGCTTTAGGGTTCTGCATAAGTGGTTTGATGAGAGCAACAAGGGAGATAGAAGAGGGAATCAAAGAACTCGTTCAATGGGAGAATCCTTCGAGCCACGTTAATTTGTACGAAATCTCTGGTATATAGGATTCATGCTTTACAAACATAATGTATCATCATACATGCAAAATTGTTTGCACAGAGAACTAACACAATTAGCGATTTCAATTCAGGAAATCAATGGAATGAATGCAATGAGAATGAATACGATCAACTTTATAATTTGGTTGAAAATATCACAATCAAGTCCTCCATATCTCCATTAACCGCAGTAACAACCATAGCACAATCAGTTTCAATATCAATATTGATCATGCCTTGGTGAATAGCCAGGAGGAGACCAGCTCTCATTGCTTCAATTTCCATGTGTAAAGCAGATCGAGCAAAAGAAAAAGGGCGTGCAATAGCAGCTAAAAACGTACCATTTTCATCTCGAATAACTGCCCCAATTCCTCCCTGTCCACTATCTGCACGAAATGCCCCGTCAACATTCAATTTCAGTCTACCACTAGATGGGTGCTGCCATCGAGTCATGGGACGCTTCTGCTTCAAATTGTAACCTTGTGAACCTGTTGATAGTCGGAAAGAAGTTTAGATGCCCCACAGGCAGTATTCAAAGGGTTGAAGGTGCCACCCTTCTAAAGAACTATGTTTCTTTCGGACCAAATTGCCCATTGTAACATAAGAAAGACGTCACGCTGTTGCTGGGGTAGTGTCTCAGCGACATCACGTACCCATGCAGCTAAATTGGAAGCAGGTAACGTCCTCGGCTTCAAGGTAAGTGGTCCAAAAAACCAGAACTCCTCCACTCTTTTGCAATTTCTGAAAACATGAAGGTCATCTTCAACTGCTTGGTGACAAAACACGCAGCTCAAATCATCAATATTACACTTCTTTGCTAGGGCCACTTTAGTGGGTAATATGCCTCTTAATAACCTCCAAGTAAAGCTGCGTACCTTTGGTGGTACGCATGCATTCCATGCAATCATCTATTGGTCAATACCTTTCCATCTTGTCCCCCCTGACGTAGAAGCATGCACATATAGGTTTTCAGTGGATCTAAAAATATGGTAGCCACTCCGAACTGTGTAAATGCTTTTTTTTTATCGAAGTGCCAGACCCATTTGTCCCCAACCACTCTAGTACTAAGAGGAATACTAGCAATAAGACCAGCCTCATGTTGGGTGAATAACTCATGCAACAAAGGCAATATCCACTCTCTTTGCTCAATATCGATCAAATCCGCAACAAAACTATCTTCCATTCCCTCCATAGGGGCTGAGTAAGGCTTGAAGTTATAGGGTAGAGGCAACCAAGGGTCTTCCCATACTTTGATTGATGCCCCAT
>BDJD01000309.1:97309-121947 GCA_002564525.1 Rosa multiflora
ATTACTTTGTCAAACTTCAAGTACCATTGTCTTGAAGCCTGTTTAAGACCATATATTGACTTTCTAAGTTTGCATACCTTGCTGTCATCTTCTACAAAACCCTCAGGTTGCAGCATGTATATTTCTTCATATAGATCACCATTCAAAAATGCAGTCTTCACATCCATCTGATGTAGTTCCAGATCATAATGTGCTACAAGAGCCATGATGACTCTAAATGCATCTTTTGTTGAGACTGGAGAGAAAGTCTCATTGTAGTCTATGCCTTCCTTTTGATTATACCCTTTTGCAACTAGTCTGGCCTTATACCTTTCAATATTCTCATATGCTTTTCTTTTAGTTTTAAAAACCCACTTACAACCAATGGGCTTAAAATCATGAGGTTTGTCCACTAAGATCCACACTCCATTCTGCGACATGCTTTGCAACTCATCTTCCATTGCTGATTTCCAGTTCTCACTATTTGAGGATTGCATGGCCTCCTCAACTGAAATCGGATCACCTTCATCTCCCAAATCAGTTTCCTCAATAGTCAAATATAATTTGTATATATGTGGTATGGCTGATTTCTTTTCTCTTGCAGATCTTCTCAAGGTTACAGGTTGTGATGCTTCTGCAATTTCTGTGGTCTGCATTACTACTGTATTTGCTGCAGCTTGCTCATTATGTTGTGTTGGCATTGTATCATCTGCAATTGGCTCACTTTGTTCACCTGTGATAGTGTTGACATGATCCACAACATCTGCACTTGCTTGTTGTGTTACATTTTCACCCTCTGCACTTGCTGGAACAAGATTCAACGACACTGAATTGTCTAGGACTGAAGTATTACTACAGTCCTGATCTAAGACTGTTGTATTGCTGTGATCCTGATCTAGGATTGATGTATTGCTGCAGTCCTGATCTAGGATGCGAATGTTACTGCAATCCTGATAGACAAACCATTTCTCCATGTCGTCTTCTGCCTGTGATGAACTTTTATCCATTTCTAAATCATTCCTTGCACTGTTATCAAACACCTCATCATAAAATGCAGCTCTGTGAGATTCCATTATTCTTGTTCCCTTTCCAGGACAATAGAACTTATATCCTTTAGACTTCTCAGAATAGCGAATGAAAAATGCACTGACTGATTGAGAATCCAACTTTCCATCTGCATTGCTGTGAATTCTAGCCTCTGCTTTACATCCCCACACATGAAAATGATTCAGACTGGGTTTATATCCACACCACAACTCAAATGGAATTTGGTGAACTGCTTTGGTTGGAACTCTGTTACAAATATAATTTGCAGTCTTTAAGGCTTCTCCCCACAGAAATTTTGGAAGTCCAGACCTGAGTATCATGCATCTAACCATGCTCATGAGAGTTCTATTTCTTCTTTCTGAAACTCCATTTTGTTGAGGATTGTATGGAGTTGTATACTGAGCAACTATCCCACATTCTTGCAAAAATAGAGCAAACGGGCCTTTATGTTGCCCTTGTTCTGTATACCTTCCAAAATACTCACCACCTCTGTCAGACCTGACAACTTTGATAACCCTGCCTGTTTGTTTCTCAACCTCAGTTTTATAAATCTTGAAGGTTTCCAAAGGATATAAGTTCTATTGTCCTGGAAAGGGTGATGGCAGTTTCTTGGTATCCTGATGAAGCCTGATGGTATCTCACTCATTGTTGTGTATTATAATTTATGGATTTTCAGACAATGATCAGTTAAGTATTATTACATTCTTGAGTTTTCACTTCATTGTGTATTTGCATGATTAAGTTGTACAATTTCAGATTGTTGTTTATAAACAGCAAATATGCAAATTCATGATATTAGGCGAGTGAAATATAATTTGCTTCAGTTCTATATGATTAGAAATTTTGGTAGGACATTATGCATGCTTATATCATATATGATATGATAATTTAAGCTTGATTACAGTGCAGCTGTAATAAGGATGATTCATGTGATTTTGGTTGCTGTAATGTGATCATGGAACGCTAATGTTTTCTCTTATTCATTGTGTTGTTCTATGATTCTTTACAGCAAACATGATTGACAGAATATAAATTCTATGGAAAGTTGGATTCTCAATCAGTCAGTGCATTTTTCATATCTATCCTAATATTGATGTATTGCTGCAGTCCTGATCTAGGATACGAATGTTACTGCAATCCTGATAGACAAACCATTTCTCCATGTCATCTTCTGCCTGTGATGAACTTTTATCCATTTCTAAATCATTCCTTGCACTGTTATCAAACACCTCATCATAAAATGCAGCTCTGTGAGATTCCATTATTCTTGTTCCCTTTCCAAGACAATAGAACTTATATCCTTTAGACTCCTCAGAATAGCAATGAAAAATGCACTGACTGATTGTTCACCTATGATAGTGTTGACATGATCCACAACATCTGCACTTGCTTGTTGTGTTACATTTTCACCCTCTGCACTTGCTGGAACAAGATTCAACGACACTGAGTTGTCTAGGACTGAAGTATTACTACAGTCCTGATCTAGGACTGTTGTATTGCTATGATAGGCTTCTCCTCAACAAAATGGAGTTTCAGAAAGAAGAAATAGAACTCTCATGAGCATGGTTAGATGCATGATACTCAGGTCTGGACTTCCAAAATTTCTGTGGGTCTAAAAATATGGTAGCCACTCCGAACTGAGTAAACGCCTTTTTAATCCAAGTGCCAGACCCATTTGTCCCCAACCACTCTAGAGTCAAATATAATGAAAAACAAGAGATAATTTTGACTGAATAACTCAGGTGTCACATTCACCTTACAAGAAGGAATTATATACAAATTACAATTGTGTCTAATAAGACAAGTATTACTCCTAAGGTAAATAGTAAACCCACGGAATATTACAGAATATCTACATAGATATGGTAACTATGACTCCCGCCAACACTCCCCCTCAAGTTGGCGCATATAGATCACGAATGCCCAACTTGTCAAGTGAGTCATGAAATGCCTTACTCGATACTGCCTTTGTGAGAACATCAGCTAACTGTTCTTCTGATTGGACAAAAGGAAAAGAGATAAGCTTAGCATCGAGCTTCTCTTTAATGAAATGTCTGTCAACCTCAACATGCTTAGTTCTGTCATGTTGAACTGGGTTGTGAGCAATATCCACCGCTGCCTTATTATCACAATACAAATCAATGGCTCGTTTGAGTTTAAATCTCAAATCACGAAGTAAATTTCTCAACCAAAGTAATTCACAAACTCCATAAGCCATACCTCTATACTCTGCTTTAGCACTTGACCTGGCCACAACCTTTTGTTTCTTACTTCTCCAAGTAACAAAATTACCACCTACAAAAGTGAAGTAACCAGAAGTGGATTTTCTATCCGTAACACAACCTACCCAGTCTGCATATGTATAACCACTAATATCCAGATGATTATGTTTTGAAAACATCAAGCCTTTTCCAGGTGCGGACTTTAAATACCTCATAATACGGATCACAGCTTCCATATGAGTTTCACTTGGATTATGCATGAATTGACTCACAACACTAACTGCATATGCAATGTCTGGCCGAGTATGTGAGAGATAGATTAATCTACCAACTAACCTCTGATAGCGAGCCTTCTCTGTAAGAGCTTGATTAGGGTACTCAGCCAGTTTATGATTCTGCTCAATAGGAGTATCAGTAGGTCTACACCCTAGCATTCCTGTCTCTGTCAACAAATCAAGCACATATTTTCTCTGGCACAAGAAAATTCATGAACTCCCCCTGGCGACCTCAATCCCCAAAAAACATTTAAGAGAACCAAGATCTTTCATCTCAAACTCTGATGCAAGCAGATCTTTTAATCTTTCAACCTCCACTGAATTATCACCAGTAATTATCATATCATCAACATAAATAATCAAGTCAGTTAATTTACCTTCACAGCGTTTCAGAAACAATGTATGGTCAGAGTTGCTCTGCTTGTACCCAAAACGACGCATAGCTTGAGAGAATCTTCCAAACCAAGCTCATGGTGATTGTTTGAGTCCATACAAGTACTTATTTAACTTACACACAAATCTACCTCCTGTGCTTGCCTCATATCGTAGTGGTAGATCCATATAGACTTCTTCAGATAGCTCTCCATGTAAAAATGCATTCTTCACATCAAACTGTTGCAAGGGCCAATCTAGATTAGCTGCTAGAGACATCAACATTCGAACAGTATTAATCTTTGCTACTGGAGCAAAGGTCTCCTCATAATCCACACCATATGTTTGAGTATATCCCTTTGCAACAAGTCTTGCTTTATACCTATTCACTGAACCATCTGCATTGTGTTTGATAGTGTACACCCATCTACATCCAACAACTCTCTTTCCTTGTGGAGGTGACACCAACTCCCAAGTATTATTCTTCTCCAATGCCTCCATCTCTTCATTCCTCGCTTGAGACCATTTGGGATCCTTGAGAGCATCTGCACTTTACTGGGAACACATATAGAGGATATTTGATTCACAAAAGAAGCATGGGATTTGGATAACCGGTGGGTGGATACAAAGTTAGCTATGGCATACTTAGACTTAACATCTAAACTTGGTTCATATTGACGAGGTGGTTTACCACGAGTGGACCTAGGAGGCAAAACATACACATTATCACCGATATCAGAGTTAGAAGAAACACCACTAACCTCAAGATTGGGACGCTCCTCAAGGATTGGTTGACAAGGGTTATCTGTATCTAAGAGGGGTGGAGGAGCTTGGCCTTCTTGGAGGGTAGATGATTCGGCAATTGCCTTTTCTGTTTCGGAACTCGCAATGCTCTGTTCGGCAGTTGCATGGCAAAGGGTAGACAATTCAGCAATTGCTGTTTCTGTTTCGGAACTCGCAATGCTCTGTTCGGCAATTGCCTTTTCCGTTTCGGAACTCGTAATGCTCTGTTCGGCAATTACCTTTTCTGTTTCTGCAGGAATGTCATTGGCTTCAATGGGCTGAATTTTAATCCCGCAAGACTTCTCTTCCAAAAAAGTGTTTTTCTCCCCCTGAAGTGAAGGATTGATGGGAGAAAAGTAACATGCATCCTCATAAAAGGTGACATCCATGGTAACAAAAGCTTTCTGTGTAGGAGGATGAAAACACTTGTAGCCCTTCTGATTAACACCATAGCCCACAAAAACACACTTTAATGCCCTGGCATCCAGTTTGGACCGTTGATTCTTAGGAACATGGACGAACACAACACACCCAAAGAAATGAGCAGGGAGATTAGAAGACGAAGGGACTGACATATGATTTGAAAGGACAGCATAGGGGGTTTGACCATTGAGAACAGAGGAAGGTAGCCTATTGATGAGATGACAAGCAGTGAGAATTGCATCTCCCCAAAGATACTTAGGCATATGAGCACTAAATAGAATAGACCGGGCTATGTCAAGAACATGATGATTCTTTCTTTCTGACACGCCATTTTGTTCAGGGGTTTGAGGGCAAGTAGTTTGATGAATAATCCCATGAGAATGAAAGAATTGGTGAAACTGAGAATTGACAAACTCCCCCCCCCCCCTCTATTATAAGAACGAAAGACTTTAATATTGGCCCCAAATTGATTTTGAACAAGAGCAAAAAATTCTTGGAAAGCAGAGAAGACTTCATATTTATGTTTCAATAAAGAGACCCAAGTAAGACGGGTATAATCATCAATAAACAAAACAAACCAATGTTTGCCAGACAAGGTTGACTCACGGGATGGTCCCCATACGTCAGAATGAAAAAGCTCAAAAGGAAAAGAACTCCTACTAGTACTCAAAGGATAACTAGTACGATGACTTTTAGCTAAGACACATGACTCACAATGCAACTTAGACTCATCAATGCCCAGAAACAAGGATGGCATAGATTTCTTCATGACACTAAAGGAAGGATGTGCCAATCTCCGATGCCATAGCCATAATTCTTCAACTTGATTAGTAACCCCAGTTGAAATCAACGCTGCTTGGACTGCCTTCTGCCGGCTTCATTCCGGCGAACATGCAATCCAGATGAAATAGTCAACCCCTCAGATAACCCCTGCCGATTATTTCCCTGGTGAAGAGGTCCTGGAAGATCACATACAATGAAAAAAAATGTTACAGAACATCGAGATTGAGTATTAAGCTGAGGCATAGATATAAGATGATGAGAGAGATCAGGGACATAAAGAACATCATGTAGTGTCAAAGAAGGGGTGAGACGAACAAACCCTATTCCTAAAACAGGAAAAGAATCACCATTGGCATTGACAACAGAGGAAATAGAGGGTGATTGAGAAAAAGAAAGAAACTACGATCATAGGTCATATGGTCAGATGCTCCAGAATCAATTATCCAAGTATTGCCACCAGTAAAGCTAGAAATTTTTAAAGCAGCTCCAACCTTACCATTACCACCGCGACTTACGGATGCGGTATCCTTACCAGCAAAGTTGGTGTAATCTGGTTCTGTTACCGCATAGTAATCTTGGTCTTGAACAAGATGAACAGCAGCCTTTCCCTTGGGTTTGTTGTCCTGAGGTCGGGGCCTATCAAAGTAGCCTGCTGGATATCCGACTAACCTGTAACAATTTGCTTCGATGTGGCCTGGATTCTTGCAGTAATTACAAGTCATATTTGAGGAAAACCCTGGATGAGGACCTTGAGGAGAGGGACGCAGAGAAGAAGGAGGTCGATTGCCTGACAGTGACCGATTACTTGAGGGATTGGGTGGCTTTGATTGTATTGCAAGGCCTGCAACTTCTGATTGTATTAATCTAGTTCCAGCCCTCTGGGTCTCATCTTTGCCAATATAAGCAAAGGCTTGCTGCAAGATTGGTGTGGTAGTCCGGCGAAGCAATTCACTCCTTGCATTCTCAAATATTGGATCTAGGCCAGCCAAAAAACATGAACTCTCATGAGATCCTGCTCCTCCTTATAAATCTTGACATCATCTGGGCACTTCATGCGACATAGACGCATCTGATCAATTTCTTGCCAAATCCCCTTTAGTTTTGCAAAATACATGGCAACTAGTTTTCCATCTTGTGTCATACGGGAGGCTTGAGTGCTCAACTCATAAACCTCGACAAAATCCGTTCCGTTAAAGTAGATATCTTTAAGGCTTTCCCAAATTTCTTCAGCTTTATTACACCCCATAATCATCTGTGAAACATCTTCAGTCATGGATTTGTAAAGAATAGAGGTTACCGAGCCATTTGCAGTCTTCCATTTTGAATAATTGTTGGCTGCAATTTGTGGTTCATTAATCAAACCATCAACATAGCCCACCTTATCGATTCCACAAAGGTGAGCCTCCATCATATTCTTCCAGGTTCGGTAATTAGAGCCATTGAGCTTGACACCTCCATAACTTCCAGTTGAATCATCTTTAACGAAGACAGAAATTTGGTTGGAACCATGAGAAGTCTCACCATCTCCATCTTGCTTGATCATGGTCGAAACGTCTTGATCTTTCACCATGGTGAATATGCAGCGGAAGGAAAAATAACAAAGTACTTGGAAATATAAGAAGGCAACGGTGATGAAAGGATCAAAGGACAAGGAAAAAATCGAAGCACAAAGAACAAGGGTCAAGAATCAAGGAACAATGAGTCAGAGTCCAGGATCGGATCTCTGCTCTGATACCAAGTCAAATATAATGAAAAACAAGAGATAATTTTGACTGAATAACTCAGATGTCACATTCACCTTACAAGAAGGAATTATATACAAATTACAATTGCGCCTAATAAGACAAGTATTACTCTTAAGGTAAGTAGTAAACCTAATAATATTACATATATTACATAATATTATAGATCACGGAATATTACAAAATATCTACATAGATATGGTAAGTATGACTCACGCCAACATCTAGTACTAGGAGGAATACTAGCAATAAGACCAGACTCATTTTGAGTGAATAACTCATGTAACAAAGGCAATATCCACTCTCTTTGCTCAATATCAATCAAATCCGGCCTACTACAAAAAATATGTCCTTTTTTGACTGACTTTGTCTGACCAAATCCTTTTTTGGTCGGAAGTTACTGCAACAAAATCCAGCATTAGTGACCAAATTGTCAGTGACCACATCAATGTTTGTCACAAATGCTATTGAATTAGTGACCACTACTACATATTGGTCACTAACACTTTTACGACTAATTAAATTCATTTACCCACCCATCATTCAATTTTTAGTGACCAAAGGTTTTAGTATTAGTGACCAAAACTAATGTTTTTAGGCTTTTTAAGGCGTGGTTCTGGTTTAGTGACCAAAATTTTTCACTTAAATCTTAGAGTAGCGCGCGTTTCTTAAAACACGGCTTTCAAAATGAAATTCTTTTCCAAGCGCGGCATTCCAAAGCGCTAGCTATTTTAAACCCCGTATAAAGATAAAATCCTTGGTTCGGGAAACACGTTCCTCTTTTATCTTCATCGTCCTCCTCCAGTCCTCCCTCACTCCTCTTCTCGCCCAGTCGCCCTCAACACCCTCCCTCACATCCCTCTTTATCCAAATCAATCCTTGCCTCAATTCGGACCACTTTCGACAGCCCATTCTAGTCTCTGACGGTGTCGCTCGACCTTAATTTGCGCAATCGTCGATTCGTTGGACAGCACTCCCAGGTTAGCCGCCGTGTTATGGGCTTCTGGCAATTACGATTGGTTTGGATATCATGGATTACAGGTTTGTTTTTGGCAAGTAAAGCTTTGAGATTTCGGTATGTGGTGGGATTTAAGAATTGGGGATATTTTGTGATTTTGAATTTTTGGGTGCTTCATTGATTTTTTGTTGCAGGACCATATAGAGGAAGCTGAGGTATCATTTGCTATGGGAATTTGAGGTATCCACCAACACATGAATCTGAAGCTTTATTTCTTCATTTATTTTTTTTGTTATATTCATGGGTCTATTTCATCTCTTTGAGAAAAGTTTTAATACTTTTTTTCTTTTATTTTGTTATCATAATTGGGATTGATAGTGTGCTTATGTGGAATTCATTGCAATTAAGTGGACTTGAGAAGTATTAGTACACTTTGTTGTAAGTTGAGGAAATTTTTTGACTTGAGGTTCCATCAGATTAAAGATTTCTCTAAACTTTCAACTATATCTTTGTACTGTCAGTGAATTCCTTTTTTTTTTTTTAATTATTTTGTGCTCTCAGAATCAGCGGATATATTGATTATGCTTTTGTTGATACTGGGTTGTGATTGATTTTGCTTGCTGCTACTGTTTTTCTTTGAAGTGATTTATCTGTTTAGATCGTCTGTATTCCAGGTGAGCGTTTTTTGAAGGTTTGTAGATAATTTCATAGCATAGGTGGTTGGATATTGAGTTTCTTAAGCGAGACTGAATTAGCTAGATTGTGCTGTTTTGTATTGCAATTAACAAGAGAAGGGTAAACTGAGTCAAGATACCTGCACCATCGATGTCATTCAGTTTATCTAACTGTGGGTATGGTTGATTTAGTTGTTTTACACAAGAAGAAATACGATTTTTGTTTTTGACAATAAACGAAAAAGTATGAGTCGAAAGCTTAAACAACGCATCAATAATTTTCTTTGGAGCTGGCTAGAGAAACCCAGATAACAAGGAAATTGTAATTACCAGCATGCTTAGGCAGAGCTCACCAATTTCCATGACCGTAAGTTTGGATGTAGGAGATGAGAATCCGGTCTTCTTCAGTAGTCCATGGCTCCTTCTTCAACCCCATTTTCTCGCAGCAAGGAGCTCTCACCATGTTTTCTGGTTTGAGTGAAAGATGGAATGAAGAACTATTTTACTCTATTCCAATGTTCTCTTGAGTTTCTCAATTCTCACACTGCCAAAAAATAATCTTGGCCATCTATTTTGGTCAAGAACAATTAGGCCTATCTATGCAGCCAGCTATGCTTCAAAACTGTCCTGCATGATTTCATAAAGTTATATAGTCAACCCACTTTACCTAGAATTTTGATGCCAAAAGATGGCTTTGGTAGTCCAACATTCTTTGGTGGGCAATGGTAACTAAGATGTTGAGATTGTTCACAATGTTCTTTTACTTTTCAAGATTGATAAAGTTCCTTGAGTGGCTAATACTATTTCTAAGACTCAAGAGATTCTTCTACCTATAAAATTTCTATTCGTACATATTTTGATAGGGCAATAGAGTGATCGATGCTTTTATTTAGTTGGCTGCAACAGGAAACCTAAGCCAAAGTTGGTTTTTGTAACAGGGAACTGTCCTATAATATTCCTAAGAGTTAAAGGATATTGTATATTAATTAAAGACTAATTGCAGGATAAAAGGGAGCATTTTTTAGCCACTCATATACTTCATTTGTTTAGTCAGTAGTTGATATTACTTCTAATGTTCATGTCAGGGATTCAAGGCAGCTTGCATTCAAATGAAAATCTCTCTCCCTAGGTAAAGGTCTTTGCTTTCTGACCCTAAGGTATTCTAATCTGTTAACTAATTTGATTTGATGTGTTTTTGTTCTTTTCATCTGAAATTTTTTAGTGATATGGTTTCTTTCAATCATTCTGTGCTCTCAGAATTAGCAGACGTATTGATTATGCTCTATGAAAATGATATAGGTGTTTTTCGTTCTTTCTTTTGTTATAGGATCAGCAAATTTCATATATACATATCTGCATATATGAATTGGTTATAAGTATTTTTTTTTTTTCTTTCTGTTTATGCAGAACTGGAGCCAAGGGGAAGAGAAGCATTTGGGTCTAGGTTTTGATCAGGTGCAATGATATTGATCCAATTAGGTGTGTTTTTCCTTCTTTCAATTCGATCTGAATTAAATCCTTCTGCTGTAAATTCATAATATTAAAATACCTGTGTCGGCTTTATATAGTGCTTGAGAATGCAAAATTAGACCCAATTATCATTTCTTATGAGTATATTCTAGGTGGATTGTTAGCTTCTTTGCTGGGCTCTGTTTTCTTCACGATCATTAGTACTACATTGGTGGAAACAAAAAGGTCAAGGATTTAAGCGGATTAGTGAACAGTAGTGGGTTTGTAAGTGGTATTTGAGAAGGCTTAAGGAGTACAATATGTGATTGACATTGTCTAAAGTGGCAAGTTTAGGTTTCAGCTTTCTATGTTGTGCTAGCTTGACCTTTAATATGTGGGTTGTGACTTGACCACACGTTTTGCTTATTGTTACAGGAAGGATGCCGTGTACATGTTATTGTAAGAGACTTGACTGAGCTGGTGAGCTATTGCAGCTTAGGGGTTATCTCAAATTGATCGAGTTGGGTCTTGAGGGTAAGCAATTTAGAGCTCCTTTATTGTTCTTGCAATAGTTTCCCATAGTTTATGCTCTTATTGAATGTTAAGTCAGCAGACATTGGTTTTTAATCAACAATATCTATTTGTAGCTGCAGATTGTGCAAATGTATCTACTTATGATTATCTACTTTTGATGTTGTTATATTATATATTTAACAGTGAGTGTACTTGCTGGTGAAGTAAGTTGGTGAAAATTCAGTACTTTATAATATGTAGTTAATCTTGACAATGCATTTGACCTTTAGTCAAGAGTAACTTTATCATACAGTCAAAACTAATATACCTTAATCTCCTCCTACATCTAATTAAGTAATGGTTACATTTTCAGGTGGTTGTGCACAAACTTCTATTGTTTTCATTAGATGATCCTCATCGAAAAATCTGTATAGCAATTAGTATGGTTGTAGCATCAATAGCAAGTTATGATTTGTTATAAGGTATGGTGTATATAAGGTATTTGATTTGTTATCTATTCTGGGAAGTTATGATCTGAAGTGCGGTAAATTAAGCTTCTTCTATTATGAATTAACAGATTAAGATGTTTATGTCATAATTTGATAGTTTTCTTGATTGTGTAGTGAAAGTACAACTTCACCTATCAAACTAAAAAACAACTGAAGAAAGAACATTGCATCATCTGCTGTTTTCTAGTTTTCCATTGTAATGACTGATTGTGTATGTTGGTATCACCGATGTCAGTTACTTCAGTTGGAAAATGTCAATGTCTGCTTCAATAGTTTATATTTTCTCAAACTTAGCCTAATGCCTTCTCATTTATAGTACATCATGTTGGTCGATATGTGTTCTTATAATGCAGAATGGTGAAGTGGCCGGGTGTCAGTTCAGGTAGAAATCTCAATGCACATCAATTACAACTGTTACATGTGAAGAGTTGCAAAAGCTTGTCCATCTTTCTCATGGAAGTGTTGAAATTGTTTTAGGCTTTTAAATTAATTTTCAAGAGACATGTACTTGTGATCATGATCAGCAAGTGATAAAATGGATTGTTTTCAGCAATACAATGTATTTACTTTAATACAATTTTTATTATATAGAAGTTTCATTACTATTAGAGTTTTATTTTCAGCTAGTTATTATTCGATGACTATTGTAGAGACCAAAATCAAAAAATTTATGAGGTACTGTTTTTTTTCCTAGTGATCAAAACTTTAGTGGCCTACAGTTTGGTCACTAATATAGGCATGTTACTTGGGTTTTAGTGACCAAATCATGTGGTTTAGTGACCAAATCTATTACTTTCAGTGAGAAACTCTGTGGTCACTAATGTTTTCATGATGAGTGACCAAATAATTATGGTTACTAAATCTTTTCACATTAGTGACCAACAATCATATTTTGGTCACTAAATATAATTAGTGACGAGTCTATAGTGATCACTCAGTGACCAACAATATTCGGTCACTAATCATATTTAGTGACCAAAATGGCTATTTTTAGTGACCAATACGGTGGTCATTAAAACCAGGTTTTGTTGTAGTAGTGACATTATTTCCAACCAAAAATATTTTTCCGTCGGAAATACAATTTTTGGATGACCATTATTTCCGATGGTAAACAACCTTTCGGAAAAAGTTTAGAGTGGGGTCGGAAATAATTATAATTTGGCTGCAAAAGTTCCCGCTAATTGTTTTTCCGACCAAGTGTGATGTCGTCGGAAAATAAAGGGGGGTGAAATTTGCACACCCCCTTTTACAATCTACACACCCTTTTCATTTTTTTAATATTTCTTATCAATTCACAATATTTTTCTTTCAAAACTACCTTTCTCTCGCGCTCTCTCTCTCTCTCTCTCTCCCCTCTCTCTCTCTCTCTCTCTCTCTCTCCATCCATAGAACCCCATTTGTGCAATCAAAGAAGCAAATGACTGCAACCACCCTACTTCTCCTTCCTTCCCAATTTGAGAGACCAACCCAGATAAAAGAAAAAAAAAAGGAGGATGATGACATATGGAGCCTCAGCTACAAGGCCTCTCTGCTTCAATACCCAACCGGCCATTGTCAAGAGCAATGGTCTTAATAGCACTAGCGCTTCTAGTATCATCGATTGCAGCACAACAACAAGGAGGAGGCGCGTCAGTCTGGTTAGAGCCTCGTCGCCTACAAGACCCACCTTGTCCAGCAATTGGGATTTTCATTTCGCCGCTACTACTACTACTTCAGTTACACGCGTCCCCAAATTCAAAGAGCTCGATACCACCAACATGCTCCTCCGTCAGAGAATCATCTTCTTGGGTTCTCACGTTTCATTTTCATTTGAATTATTGAAATGGGTTTTGGAAAATCTTGTGAATTTTTGTACTCTCGTGTTTGTTGGAAGCTGAATTCAATTGTTAGAAGATGGAATTTATGGTTTTGTTTCATTGAGTTTTGATTATTTGCTTCTTTAATTGCACAAATGGGGTTTTGTGGATGGAGAGAGAGAGAGAGAGAGAGAGGAGAGAATGGGTTCTGCGGATGGAGAGAGGGGGGAGAGAGAGAGAGAGGGGAGGGTAGTTTTGAAAGGAAAATATTGTGAATTGATAAGAAATATTAAAAAAATGCAAAGGGTGTGTAGATTGTAAAAGGGGGTGTGCAAATTTCAGCCCCCAAAATAATTAGTCATTTTCCGATAAGATTTTGTTTCGTCGAAAAGTCATCAGAAATTATAGGTTTTATTTCCCACCATATTCTCCGTCAGAAATACCAAAAAAAAAAAGGGTTAAAAGTAGCCAATATATAGATTCCTGCATTTTTTGTCTTCATATTCTTGCAAATTTGGTCATAACATATATAATGAAAAACTAGAAATAGGTTCATCATCATTCAATGCAACAAAGTATAGCCACTATTAGAAAGGTCATTGTAGAAAGTGATTTTCATTGAGTTGATGTTTACAATTGTACACATATATAGCAGTAGTAAGCTGCTGTTACAATGCAGGCAATAAACTATATTTACAGCTAGAATAAAAACTGATAAGCAATTATAGCTCAGTATCAAAACAGCCTATGAACAAATCAATGGAGAAGAATTAGATGACTTGATTTCAGGAGAAGATTTAGTATCTCTAACACCCCCCCTCAAACTTGGCGGCTCCGAACGAACAAGTTTGCTTGAAAGGAGAAGATGACGTGACTTGTGAAGTGGTTTAGTGAGTAGATCAGCTGGCTGATCAACAGAGGGAATGAAGCAGACCCGAATTAGATAAGGCCATCAAGCAGGTTTTTATCTTATTAATCTTCTTCCTACACCTGTCCTTGATTGGGATACACCTCATCGTCGTCTCTATGGTACTCCGCCTTCTTATTCTTCTCTTCGGGTCTTTGGTTGTTCATGTTTCCCTCATCTTGGTCCTTATGTCTCAGATAAACTCTCTAGTCGTAGTCTTGAGTGTGTTTTCTTAGGCTACAGCCCTAAACATAAAGGCTATCGGTGTCTGGATCCGACATCTTGTCGTGTCTACGTCTCTAGGCATGTTTTATTTGATGAAACCAGTTTTCCTTACAGAAAATTGCAGGACCCATCAGTTCAAGTCTCAAAGGCTTTGGAGTTAACTCAATTAACCGGCCCTGTTCTCATCCACGATGCCCACTTGCCCAGCGGCCCAAACGCTCGGCCAACCTCGTCTGTTCAACGTCAATCCTCGACTTCACTTGCGTCAGACTTGGTCGCGCCTCCTCCATCTAATCCTCCGTTATCTCCACCGGTAATCACATATTACCGCCGACCCAGGCCTCCCTCCGCTGTTCCTGCTCCGTCGCTGCCTCCCTCCGCTGTTCCTGCTGCTCATGGCATCACCGGTCCTCCCATCAACACCACCACTACACGGGAAGAAACTTGGCTTTGATGATAGAGAGCAGTGACCGGAGTGGAATCAGAGGGGCGAGATTGAGAAGCGTCAAAGGAAAGAATCCGGGCACGCAGCTCTGTAAAGTCAGGGAGAGGAGATTTCTGCGTGAGAGCAGTACGAAGCATGAGATAGTCAGGACCAAGGCCATGGAGGGTTGCAAGTACCAAGTCTTCATCCGGAACAGGTTTGTTGATGGAGGACAAGGAATCAGCAATAGATTTGGCATGGCGAAGATAATCATCAACGGATTGGGTTCCTTTGTGAAGATCAAGTAGCTGCAATTTAAGATTGGCAGCGCTAGCCACAGAGCGCTGAGAGAAATGGCGAGCAAGACAATCCCATATGTCTTTGGCAGTGTCGAAACCAATGGTGAGTTGGGCAATATTTTCAGTTAACGTTGTAGTGAGGATACTGACAATGAGCTGATCCTGTTGAAACCATTTTGTATATTCAGGGTTGGGAATTGGAGTGGCTTGTTGAGTGTCAGAGGGAGTGGACATGATGGTGGGTGCAGGTGCAGATTTGGAGCCATCAATATAGCCCCAGAGATTATTGCCATTGAGGAACGGTTTGAGTTGACGAAGCCAAACCAAATAGTTGGTTTCGGTGAGTTTGATGAAGTTGGAGGTGTTGGGAGAGGGAGCAGAGGAAGGGGTCAGTCATATAATAGTAAAAAAGTACATAGTAAGTAGTAATTTTTTTTTTTAAGAAGCGAAATAAGAGCTAACTCTTTGCCCTTATTCGAAATTTTATTGATAAAAAAAAATACAAAAGGGAAGGGGGACTAGACCAAAACCACTCCCAAGGAACACAAAACAACAAAGAGATAGAATTCAAATTTATGTGAACACCAACATATACATTACAATGCACATTAATAGGCCTAAATTTTGCCAGCAGTTTCAGATGTCTAGACTTCAACCTTGCCAAATGGATAGTACTGCAATCACAAAACAATTCGTTATTTTGTTGACTTATATGTGAAAAAAGAGAATACACACATACAAATCATTAGTAGGGACTTAAAGCACAATACCTCATTCTTCATTATCTTCTTCCTCGTTACGGTTTGCATATGTGTGACTCGTCTGAGATTCTTCTTCTTGATACGGTTCCTCTTCATCAGTAGGCATTTCAAAAACGTTTCTAGGTTTGGTTACCACCACGACACTCCAAGAACTATTCCTTCAACATAATAAACCTGGGTTGCTTGGGATGCCAGCACAAATGACGGAATTTTCTGAATTTTGAGCCATAAGTCTACAATTATGTACTTGACACATGTAACGAACGGTTTCTCAAGTATATGATCCAATGACACACTGCCCTTTGAAGCTTGTAGTGAACAAAAATAAAGTTATTAAGCATTAATCGGTAAGAAAAATTCAGTCACCGTCCCCAAACTATGCTGCCAAGGCCAATTTGATACCCGACCTCTAAAAAGTATCAATGTGATACCCAAACACATATTTTGGCAACAACATGATACTTCCGTCAAAAATCTCTAACGGCTCCATTTGTCTGCTGACGTGGCAAGCACGTGAGTCCCAAAAAAAGGTTAAATGACCAATTTACCCTTTTCTTTTGTTAATTAATTTTTTTTTTCAATATTACTTTCATTATTACTGCCGAAGCCGGTGACGCCGATCAATCCAGTTTTCTATTTTCCAGACTTTCAATCTCTCTCCCCATTCTAAGCAAAAGTAGACTGTGGTCATATAAAATCATCATACATTCATGTCCATAACATTTGCTCGGCCTCATTCATACAGGTACCATGCTCCTTCTCTTCTTGTCCACGAATCCTTACCAACTCCAGCTCTGCAGCAGTAGAACATCTCACAAGAACTTCACTACTCTCTGCAACTACAAGTGGCTTCAGAAACTTAATCAGAGACTCGTTGGAAATCCTAAAGCTATAAAGCATGTTCCACGTGTCATTGTCTCCATACCTTTCCCAAAAATCAATAGAACCAGGGGCAACAAGACTTTCATAACGCCATAGACACAGACTCCTTTCACTGCAAAAAACCGCAACACTGAAACACTGTCATCTCCTTCAACCTTAGGAAACGGAAGCCACAGTCTCCGAAACTCCTCCATCTCCAAATCATAGACAACAATAGGATCCTCCTCGTCATCAAACTTGAGATTGTAGTCTTTAATTACCCAATGCAACTTCTCGTTTACAATAACGCCTTCACACCTCAATCACCCAATCCGGATGTCAACACACTTCAATCCAGCGAGCACCAATCTCAGATTGCAAAAATAAAAAAATAAAAAAAAAAAGGAAAAAATAACAACAATGACAACACCAACTCCTCAAATCCCCCAACGTAGCATCAGCGCAGAACAACACCTCTTGGCCACCGTTCGTCAGTATCATTGTCGACGGGGATGCTCAGACTTTATCTGGATTCACTTCTTTCCAATGACCCAGCATTGTGTTTCTTCCCTTGCTTAATTACCTTTCACATCGAGCAATACATAATTGTGGCTATCTCTGCAAATCTATGCTCGAACTTGAACACGTTCTTTCGCCGGTCTTCTTTTTGGGAGAAACATCGTTCACCAGAAGTTGGAGCCCAACTGCAAGACATCGTAGTCCGGTCAGGTTAAACAGGAGGCGAGCTTTACGGCGAAGTACGGTCTCTGAAGGAAGATCATAAGCTGCTAGCTAAGCCTGGCCCATCGTCGCTGGGCTGCCAAGTGTTCTTCCTCGCCAGTATCTCCAGACCACCGTCGAACCACCATCGCCGCACCATGGGTAAGCATTACATCTGCCAAACAGCACCCTCCCCATATTGAATTCAAGGAATCCTACCTGGATCGGTTTCGATGGAGATTGAAACGAGGAGTGTACGGGTTAGGGTTTGGTTCATACGGGCTGATTCGAAGTGGGATTGAGCGAATTTAGAGGATCATCTCGTCGGAGGATGAAGTCTGACATTGAATTGCCTCCTTCTCTCTCTCAGGTGATTTGGGGAAAATGGGAGTCGAGAGGATTGTCCAAGCGTGTAATGCAGATCCAGTTTTTTTTTTTTTTAATTTTTTTTTTTAATTAGATAGTAGTGAAAGACCATTCTACCCTTGATAAAAATATCACATGGGACCCACGTGCTTGCCACGTCAGCAGACAAACGAAGCCGTTAGAGATTTTTGACAGAATATCACGTTGATGCCAAAATACGTGTTTGGGTATCACATTGATACTTTTAAAAGTTCGGGTATCAAATTGGCCTTGGTAGCATAGTTGGGAACGGTGACTGAATTTTTCTCTTAATCGGTTGACCAAGTGGATTGAAGTCATAACTATAACAAAATTTGCTGAATTTTGAAATCAAAGTCTAAAATAATGTACTTAGCTCCTCTAACGGACGATGACTCAAGTGTAAGATCTGATGACGTCCTTACCCTTTGAAGCTTGTAGTGACCTAAAATAGGGTTATTATGCCTTATCGATTGACCGAGCGGATCAACATCGTAATGATGATGATGAAATTTTTTGAATTTTGAACCCGAAGCCTAAAATAATGTGCTTGTCACATCTAATGATCGGTGTCTCAATTTCACGATCCAATGACGCCCTTGCCCTTTGAATCTTGTAGTGCACAAAAATAAGGTTATGAAGCATTAATTGGTTGACCAAGTGCATCGAAGTCATAACACGATATTTCTTCCTCAACAGGATATCTGTTCCTTAATAAGATATTTGTTCCTAGATGAGAAGGGTACCTTCCTAGACAAGATATATGCTTTTGGAAGAGATATTTCCCCCTAGACACGATATTTCTTCCTCAACAGGATATATGTTCCTTAACAAGATATTTGTTCCTAGATGAGAAAGGTATCCTCCTAGACAAGATATATGCTTTTGGAGGAGATAGTTCCCCCTAGACACAATATTTATTCCTCAACAGGATATCTGTTCCTTAACAAGATATTTGTTCCTAGACGAGAAGGGTACCCTCCTAGACAAGATATATGCTTTTGGACGAGATATTTCCCCCTAGCCACGATATCTATTTCTCAACAGAAAATATATGCTCATTGATGAGATATTTTCTCCTAGATAAGATACATGGTTTTAGACGAGATATTCCATCATAGACAATATGTATGTTCCTCGACACCCCTCCTTGACAACATATATACTTCTAGATGAGAGGATACCCCCTAGACAAGATATATGCTTCTCGACGAGATATTCCCTCCTAGATACGATATTTGTTCCTCAATCATATATATGCTCTTAGACGAGATATTCACTTCTACACAAGATATATGGTACCTATTCCGACTTGTCAAGATATATGTTTCTCAACACTTCCTTGATAGCTTATATGCTCCTTAATACGATATTTCTTCCTCGACATGACATCTACTCCTGAACAAGATATCTTATTCCCGACGAGATATCCTGAATAAGTGGACATTATTCTATGCAATTGAACTTGTTTGATATAATTAGTCATATAACTGGCCTACACGTACCTGCACAGTCCATAAATCACCATCTAAAATATCCTAATTCACAATACACAATACCTAAAAATAAAAAATAAAAA
Source organism: Rosa multiflora (assembly GCA_002564525.1). NCBI lineage: Eukaryota > Viridiplantae > Streptophyta > Magnoliopsida > Rosales > Rosaceae > Rosa > Rosa multiflora. The sequence continues at coordinate 116,995 of BDJD01000309.1, forward strand.
AAACAATAATTATTCCAAAAGAAAAAATATAAAATAACAATTAGGATTTAGGGTTTGCGGTTTGGGGTTTGGAGTTTGAAATTTGTATAAAAATAAAAAATAAATTAAAAAATTTAAGTTTGCCACCACTAAAATTCTTCCTGCTGCCTCAAATATTTGATCATCCTGCCCATATCCTTAAAATTGCCGAGCCTCTACACGCTACTTTTCTACTACCTCCAACGATGAAACTCCAATAAACCTAAAAGATCTTAAATTTCACGGCTTCTCTTCCATCGCCCATCACTCTCTCTCTCTCTCTCTCGCGTAATTCTCCTCTCTTTTTTTCCTCTTATTCTGTCTCAGCACATCGTATATTCTTCTATATCTTCTGATTAATCTAAGCTCTAATGCTCTTGGTCTTTCTTTACAGGTGTGCCTCCATTCCAGATCTGCTCGGAAACAAAAATTAAAAGAAGTTTGGCAGTTGGGCAATAGTACAAGAGCCTTGCATCGATTCTATGATTGGTCTTATTTAGGATTTGAGGTAAGTGAGTTCTCTTTTCTTTGCAACACGTATTTGACAATTACCAGCAATCCTATCTTAGACTTCAACGGAAAATTCTCTTTTAACCAATATCTAAGGCTTCACTTGACTTCCATGTATGCTTAGAGCTTAATATAATAGTAAGGATTAAATTCAGTTTACCTCCCTACGCTTTGGGGGTAATTTCATGTTAGTCCCTGTCCTTTCAATTTAATCAGTTTACCCCCCAAGCTTTCCAATTTCAATCAACCGTGTCCAATTTATACTATTCCGTCCAATTTGGACCGTTAAGTCTGACTTGTAAGGGCTAAAATGGTCATTTCAAGACAAAAAAAAAAGGATTTTTTTATTTATTTCTTTGGGTCCATGACCATCAGCCCCAATATTGGGAAATTTTGACCCAGTTACCCCCAGAAAGAAAAAACTGTTCCCACTAACCCAAACCTGGGTGAAAAAGACAATTTTACCCACTAACCCACCAAAACCCCTTCAACTGATCAACTCCTTTGAGGAGGTTCGTTTTCCACCAAAACTCTCTCTCTCGCTCTCGCTCTCGATTCGCAGTTTCTCCAGCAACTCTGCTATTTAGACCAACTCCGGCAGCGATTCAACGTTCTCCGGCGTCGGTATTATAGAAAGTGAGTGAAAATCTCTTTTCCGTTTCAGATTCTTTACCTTTCTGTGAGATTGAACTTGTTCATAGCCTAGGTTTGGTTAATCGAGTGGGTAAATGAGAAGAATAGTATTTTCATGTTTCAAAATCAGAACAATCTAGGATTTCGGTTTCAAATCTATTACAAATTCATGTTTATTGAATGTTTTATGTTAACCGGGGACACAAAAATTGAAAAATATGAAAATGAACATGTATTGTGAGCTTATTGCAGGTTAATACACGCTTACTGCCCCAATAGGTGTCTATTGGGGGTCATTAAGGACAGATGTGTATAGCAGGGCAATAGACGTCTATTGTCCCAAAACAGAAGCTTCTATTGGGGCAATAGACGTGTATTGGCCGCCAATAGAGGCTTCTGTTTTTGGACAATAGATGTCTATTGGGCCAATAGACGTGTATTGGTTCCCAATATAGGCTTCTGTTGTTGGCCAATACACGTCTATTGCCCCGACAGAACCTTCTGTTTTGGGACAATGGATGTCTATTGGGGCAACACGTCTATTATGCCAAAACAGAAGCCTCTATTGGGGGCCAATACATGTCTATTGGCCCAATAGAAGCTTCTATTTGAGATTATATATCTCTATTGGGGACCAATACTTGTCTATTGGTCCCGAATAGAGGCTATTATTTTGGGATAATAGATGTTTAATGGGGTTCAATAGTTGAATGTGGATGTGCAATAATGAATTGTTCTTCTTTCCTTTATTAGCAGAATGGCAAGAACCAAACGACCACAATTCAGCTGCATCTCAGAAGAAAATATGGACGAAACACAAAGGTCAAAAGAAAAAACACTTCGGCAAAGGATGGAAGAAATGACACCAAGAGAGAATTTGTCAAAGGTGAGGACAGTAAAGGAGAATTTGTCACCGAGGTTGAAGAAATGACACCAAGAGAGAAAGAGGTCAGAAGGTGGATCTTGGATAATCAAATCGGGGAAAATGACTATGAGCTTGTAGAAGACTTCAACTGCCCTTAGCAGAAAACATGTTCGTAAGTGCCTCAAAATCCTTTACTCTTTATTTTTGATATAAAAGAAGACAGTTTAATTGATAAATTTGTGCAAATTGTCAGTCTATTGCCCTCCAATAGGTGTCTATTGGGGGGCAATAGGGAACTCTCTTTATGGATCAGTAACTGAAATTCTTGCTTTACAGGGATGACTGTGGGCCTTTTATGATCCATTTCATGGAAAACATAATTTACGGAGTGGAACCCAGCAAGAAGAAAGGCAATGACATGAGGAAAACAATTCTTGAGAGGTTTGCAAAGGAGGAATGTGCTTGGAGCATCGAAAAATACCTTGCTGAAACTGCAGATGCTGTAGGAGAGGCAAAAAAATAGAAAATGAATATTTTAAGTAGTTACTTTCTGTTGAACTTACTTTGATTTGGAATAATTTCGGATGATTTGACATCTTTTCAATTTAATTTCTGTCAACTTGAAAGAATTTATCTTCATTTACTATGGTTGTGCATGGAACACATGTCGATATTCAAATTACATACCGCTATTACAAACTTGATGCCTTAACTCCTTAGAAAGTTCTATTGGGGGGGCAATAGAGGTCTATTGGCCCCCAATAGAGCTTGGTTAGAGTGTCAGAAGTAACACAATAGGATATCCAACTACATTTGAATGTGCAAGTGTTAAAAATTTCACAACAAAACTGAAGTACCAATCAATGTCAATAATCTTTGACACCAACAAATGTTAAACTGACCCTAGATAAAATCATCTATTGCCCCCCCAATAGCCTATTACTGCCCCCCAATACAACCAGTCAGAATGCTAAAACAATTGATAACTTTACATTCAAATAGGTTCAGTGCAGGTCTTCTTGTTATGTTGTCCCATTTTGCCACATCGGCCACAACGAATGAGCTTCTTTTTACACTCTCCTCTAGACTTGAACCTCTTGAGCCTAGGCCTCCTGGGAGGCCTCTTTGCATTTGGAGGAAGTATGAAGTCATTACTTGCATATTTCGAAGAAGCCATATCAACATTAGATATTGGATAAATTGGAAAATCATAACACTTCTTGTAATAATCAACATAAGAATGCTTATCCATAAAAGCATAAACATCCAATGCGGCAGCTTGAATTGCAGCAAGACCGTGGCAGCAAAGGAAGCAGTTAATCTCCCATTTTTTACATGAGCACGAAGGAGTTCCAAGGTCCACAACATAAGAATACTTTGATCTAACCTCAAAAACATTTGTATGGGAGTAATGCACATTGAAACGGCTAAACAGCATCTTGAAATCATCATCATTGCGAAGAAGAAAAAATAGCGCATCCAGGAAGTGAATAATGAAACTCAATATCATCAGTTGCAGAAAACTTGAACCGTTCACAAATGTATTCAAACAAATGAGCATAGCTCATATATTGATTAATACAAAACATGAAACTTTGTCCAGAATGAGTGCACTTAACAGCCAAGGAAGCATCCATATTCCTATATATAAAAAAATAATAATAATAAATAAATAAATAAAAAATAAAACCACTATTGCCCCCCAATAAACACATACTGACCCCCAATAGATGGGCCTCAGATAAAATCTCTTTACAAAACCGAAACAAGTTACTATAAACAAGTACTACTGAACTTCAGTAACAACTAAGAGTATCAAAAAAGAAGAAAAGCGGCTTTTTCAATCCTCTACCCAGTATGGGTCTACTGGGGGGCAATATACGGTTCACAAAGACCAAAATCATGTTAGAATCTACCAAATCACATCATTATCAACACCGTGAACAACAATTCATCCAAAAAAAGAAGAAAAGCAGCTATGTAAACCCATATTGACTGGCAATAGACGATTAACAAATACCAGAATAAATTGAACCGTTTCAAAACAGAATCACAACAAACTTAGCACAACGAAACAGATCAAACTTAGTACAACAAACTTATAAGCATGAAAAATAGCAAATCGAACCAAATTAAAGATGAAATTCACGAAACACATACCAAAATTAACGCAATAAGTCGGAAATAACAAAACGTACAGGAAAACAAAACTCAGATTCAAAAAATCAGCCTCAGACTCAATCGAGATGAATAGCAAACAAGGATTAAAAAAAAATCGAAGAAATGGAATTGAAATCGTTTCAAACCGAGCTGCAGCATGGTTGAAATCCAAAGCGACATTGCTTCTTTCTCTCTCAAAAAGCATTTTAGGACGTTCGAAAAACGTCTTCGAAAACTTAAGATGACACGCAAAAAAAACGTCATCTATCAAGGAGTCATTGTAAGTCACTTACGAGGACGTTCAAAAAACGTCCTCTAATGTTTATAAGGACACCAAAAAAACGTCCTCTAATCTAAAAAAAACCGTCATCTAATGTATTTAAGGACACTAAAAAAGCGTCCTATAATGTCTTTTAGGACATTAGAAGAGAAACATTGACTATAAAATTAGGGTAAATGGACAAAATCCCTTCTTCTTTTTTTCTGTTTTAATTTTTTTTCATTTTAATTTTTTTTTTTTCCATTTTTTATATATATAAATTTTATCTTCAACCTATACATCACAAGTTATAATAGGTTTATAAAAACAAAAAGATACTCTAGGTGGTTGAAAGCCACTCGCTGATCTATGATATTTGTGATATATCTCCGATAAAGTGAAGAATTTCAGGAGATATCCCCAATAAAGTGAAAAAATTTCTGTAAAAAATGATTTTACACTTTATCTATAAATATTTGTAAAAAATGATTTTACACATATTTCTTAA
>BDJD01000309.1:127341-166628 GCA_002564525.1 Rosa multiflora
GATAACCGCACCAGCTCAATTCCTGGGATCACTCTTTTTGCCAGAGAAAAGATATTAACATTCAGATCAACTAAAAAGTTTCACCTCGATCAAGAAATGTGTTCAAAACTCATCCATACAAATTGTACATAATTGTAGCACATCTGCAAGTGCATAATTGTACACACTTCCAAATAGGAGTATGATTTACTTACATAAATGAATAAAGTTAAAATATGGGACTTACATAGTAAGCTGTCATAACGCCAGTAGAATCACCTCCAACCAACTTGAGCTTCATGCTAAACCAACCAAACCAATACATCTGTTTCATTTGAATCATGTACCCTATTCAATAATAGCTACTTGATTTAGCAATGAACCTGGAAACTAATCTTTGAAATGATTGATATTCAAAGTTTCAATCATTTTTACCTGCATTATTGTCAAGGGAGAGGTACCACATCTGCCCATCTACAGAGGTTTTGAAATGGTCATCGGACCACATTATGTTGAAATTGTGGAGGGTGAGAACTAGTCTAAGATTAGGAGCTTCTTTCAGCTGTTACAGATGAAGAACAATAACCAGCAACCACGAAAACTGCAATGTAAACAAGAATAGCAGTCATCGGAGAAGTTGCTCTTCTTTCCATTTTGGAGGGAGAGAATTAGTCTGAGATTGCAATCCTGTAATGGCTCAGCAAAGTGGCAAAAGAAAGAGCTACGACAGCATTGTCTTTTTTACTGCAACAGAAAAGACCAATAGTTAACCACACAGTTAACACATTTATTAAAAATGTATTTGGGACAAGGCAGAATTGTTGAGGAATTATATAACTAGAAGGATAGCAGAATGAAAAAGCAGGTCACAACACATATCACGAGTAAACTGGTAACTTTCGAATTGTGTTAGGCGTCACCCTACTCCATAGTTAGCTTAATGGTTGATGTTTGGGTTGGGCTAATTTTCATATACCATAAACGTGATCCAACAAAACATGACCTGTTGCAAGGTCTAGTTTAAGTGGACCCCGACATTAAATATGAAGCTTATAATGCAGGGCACTACCTGACAATAGAGTACAATGTCATAAAGGTTCTGCAGTCCGGAGTTTTCATAGAAGACCATTGAACTCTGCTCAAAGGAAGGTCATACATATACATTGCGCAGTGTTTTAGGAATTATAAATGAAAAGGTGCAAATGGTAGAAATAGCACCTGCCTAGGCATGTCAGCAGGTCCAAAGTAAAGTAGGCATTGAGAAGGGAGTCCATCTCGACCAGCACGGCCACTTTCCTGCAGCAAAGAAGGTTACAAAACGGATAAAGTTCAAAAAGTATGTAAGCTTAGCTGGAACGGTAGAAAACCTAGTAGTATGTTTCCATTGATTTACTCAAGCTATGATGGATGACGAACCTGACTTCAAGCAATAGCCAAAATATTAGATAATCAAAAACAAAACTGTCAGGAATATCCTGTGAGGGACTTTCCAAGTTATATAAAAGTATTCAGACAATTTATTACAGTATGTAGAGTGTATATAAATGGACAAAAGATAAGGGTAGTTTGGAATATTCTAGCCAATTAGTGTCCCAATAGGAAGTATGGTGACAATTATACTGTCAAAAGTATCAAGTCCTGACATACTCTCAAACTAGCAAAGTATACTTAGAGACAAACTCAAACACATGGTGGACGATGTCAAATACTAACCATCAGGTTTGTTGATTCCCATACCAAATGCTACCTGGAATGCATATGTAACCTTGGGTTAAGAAAGATAGATTTCCAAAGAAAGATAACTTTCTATAAGAAAAGGGTCAGTCCAAGCAAACATACAGTGCCAATGATGACCTGTAGTTTGCTCTTGCTCCACCTGTTCATCAATAAAAAGGGATCGACAAATTAAAACAACATAGAGTACGCACTACCGCACAATAATGCATGATCTGATTATTCGACAGCAGTCACAGCACTCAATAGAATTAGATAACTCCAAGAAAAGTCAAAGGTATCTAAACTTCCAAGAAGATTATACTAGTTCCTAAGAATAGACATCAAAGGGTGATAATTGCATTTAAATAGGTTGCCTTGAACAATCAGAGCTGGGCATACAATTACTGCCAAGAACTTCTGTCAAATAGTAATCAAAATTGTAACCATTTTATAAAAAATCAAAACTTAGATTAACAAGTTTAAACTTAACTATAAAATCATTGGCATAGAAACCTGCCCCTAAAGAATTCAAAAAGGCTTACATTAGAAATGAATAAAAAGGTAAAACGTACCTTCGATTGAAATTGAAACATAAAGGCACTATGCCAAAAAAGCAATCAGACAACAGAGGAGATCTGTCGTCTGATGAAAAAAAAATTTGTTGTCTAGTACGGTGCCGTCTCTTGGGGGTATCAGACGACAGATTTCCTCTGTCGTCTGATGAAAAATCAAAAGACAGAAGGTTTTCAAGTTGTCTGTTGTCTTATTAAAATTCAGGCGACAATTATTTGTTGTTTGTAATGACTTACAATAACAGTTTTCTGCTGTTTGTTTTGTATTCTAATAACACTTAACTGTTATTTAAACTACCAACACAAGACAATTGTTTGTTGTTGTACATTCATTTAAGATACAATTATATGTTGCTGTTTTTGTTTTGAGTCAACAAAAGTTTATATATTTTTGTCTTTGTTTTTATTGTCAGACCACATTTTTCTGTTGTTTGAGTGAGAAAATAACAATAGATTTTTCCTTAATTATGTTGTTCTTAAGTAGCACCAACAACATATTTTGTGGCTTTGATTTAGTGGTTGCATGGTATTTCATATGTCACATTTGTATGTCTATTAGGATGTAATCTGGAAACTACACAAATGACATAGTATTGAATCTGTCATTACAGCCAACAAATACATCCATAATTTTTTCATACATAAACCTAAATGAGCATCAGCTCAATAAACTCATAAGGCAAAAAACTACTATCTAGAGCAACGTCTATACTAATCTAGAGCAACTAAGTTAGCCAATTATGTAACAGCTCTGATTCTTCAAACGGATAATCCTCTAGAGATATCAACTAATTGAGGCATCAAAGTTTTGAAGAGAAGACCACAATCTGCAGATAGCACAAACACAGAAATTTAGCAAAGATGACATATTTCAAGAGCGAAACTAAGTACATAACCAAAGATCACATTACAACTGCCTCATGCTCAGAACAAGGATTGATATTTGTTTACATTATAACTATAGACATTCAATTAACAAAGCTAACTGTGTGCACAAAAAGTAAAGCTACAAAAGATAATTTGCAAAGTATATCATACTTAAGAAAAGAAACAAAAATACCATGAAGCGCAAAACCACAACCCAGCTACCAAAAGCAATGCAACAAGCTTGCAAGTTGGAAATAATTTCTAATAGTTGTCTATACAAAAATATTTCACAACAATTCTCAATCAGACCACTTCTCAGCTGGAAATAATATATAATCAATATTCAATCCTCTCAATAAAAGTGCAAGTGTACTGGAGAAAATTAAAAGTTGGAACTGCCAACTCCTTAATCTGATACTACATCCCATTTGGAGAAAACTCTACCTCCAAACTTACTCCACCACAAATTTAGAAACAAAATAAGAGCAACCAACAATACCTTTGGGTGAAATAGAGAAGTGAAGGAGAACACCAGCCAAAATTGTAACCTGCAAAAGAGCAGAAATAAAAAGGAAAATGAACTTCACAAGGTAATACTCTTATTCCAGCTTTCCCAAAACCAATAAGTATATACCACTGCTCACATACTCTTGCAAACATCATTACTTTAAACCTCTAATAAATCATTCATATAGGACTTTAGTTATCAAATAAAAACTTTGAATAACAAGTTACATAAATTTTTCCCAAAACCTTCTACACAAATGCTAAGCGTAAAATCTTTTGCAGAAAGAATTGAGTGTAAAATCTTTCATAAACAATTGTTATACTAACATACCCAGATTGAGAGTGCATGAAATGCCATGCTTTTCGAGGCTGATTCCACCACTGGCCAAGCTCCCTGCAATTATGTCACTGAATGTAACAATGCTAGGTGAGAAAGTCTATGCTCTTTTAAATAAATCTTAAACTATTTTCTAAGTACTTAACAATAGTCATCATATAACAAAGTAATAATCACTGCAGCAAAGTAAAGCAAACACAAACAAAAAATGACACATGTCCCAACGCAAAAATGTTTCAAGTTCCCTAGCTAATGTTTTTCAGAGCACAAGATTTATATAGAACCATAAACAGAAATAAAGAACTTACATGCTCTTAATATCAGGATTTCCTCCATTTGATTCCCCTTCACCTATTACATCCCTAGTTCCCTACCATTAGGGAAAAAAAAAAACACAGATATAACAATGCAACACGAATTAAATTACACAAAATAAGAAGATGATTTATAATATAGAGATAAGAAAGTTCACCTAATTTATACCCACTTGATGAGTAAAGAAGGACCATACAGATCCATGCCTACTAAACCTGAAACAAGGTTTAAAAATATGTACCGAAGTAAAGACATGGTCTCTAAAGAAAAACTTAATTCAAAGCCATACTACATATATGAAAGTTTCTAGAAACATTTCTGTTAAAAAAACAATACTAAATCAAGTCCAAATTCCAAATGCTATACACAGAAACTCAAAGACATGGATCAAGCAATTCATTACCAACAAAACCTATGTTCATGAATTAAATCTCTACTGCCTTCTCTTTCCAACAAGGAGGAAGCTTCTCACATGCATTAAACCAATATATCATGAACCGACCAGTTTTGAATATCAAGTTCTTTTGTACCTTAAAATGAACGCGGAGATCGCTGCCTCTGGCTTTGTAGGCTGATTCATCATTGCAAAACAATAAAAACCATTAGATTTTCAAAAACACTCAAACTCATACTAATAAGCCCACGAAACAAACACATTGGTTAAACACTTAAACTACAAATTACTTACAGTTGGTATAAAAAATATAGGGAAAAAAAATGCAGAGCCAGGGATGGTGCTCAAAGAAAGAAGCCTGGTGCCCAGAGAAGCTACATGTGCTTAAGAAACAACCCATAATCATGGCATCATATATATCAATTGCAACAAAGGAAAGAAATCCAATTTCTATGGCAGTAACATTGAAGTTTTTGTCTATATCCAAAAACCAAATTTATCTAAATCTACGGATTGAGAACATTTACCTGTGCTTCCAAATTGTATTAGCTCTTTCTCTCTCCTCCGCCTTTGATTGCATACTTTGAATGCTACATGCAAAACCCAAATCTTAGAGTACCTACTTCATAACTAAGAACACCAAATCATAATACAATCCGCTGCTAGAAACGGGAACTAAGAACACCGAAAAGATTTAAGATCCCCAATAACAAATTGATCATACAGTATGGGTAAAGGCATAGAGAGGAGGAGAGAATACACCTGGAACCGATTTACTATTTCTTGGGTAAAATACCTGCAACCGATCAACAAGATCTAAGTCGTCACTCAAAATCCATACTTGAAACAAGAACAAATCTGAGAATAGGTTAGAAACTAGTAGACGAATCCGGAGGATGCCAATTGATGATTGTAAAAGAAGAAAATAATGAAAGCATAGTTTAAATTGAAGATAAACACAATATTCAAAGTTTTATGCAAAAGACTTCTCCACTTTGTGGAGGTGAGGATAAAGTTTGAGACTTGGAGTTTTTATGCTTCTCTTTGCCAAAGACTAATATGATGGTCAGAACTCGGTATATTAATAAACATATAGGAAAAAGCGAGTGAAGCTTTTGCTAGCAGTGATATGTCAAATCAAATATTCACACAGATATTTGTGAAAAAGTAGCAATGGCTACCGATAACTGAGTAATGACTTCATATAGATATGAGTAAGAAGAGTTCGACGAGTAGGGGAGGCGGTCCGACAAGGTTTTGGTTTGAAGACAGATCTGGGTTTTTGAGCAGAGAAGGCGTGAGAGAATGAGTGGATGATAGGGAGAGAGAAAGTGGATCAGGTGGACTCTCCCCTCTGAAACCAAAAGAACCCCAAAACCAGGCAAACCCCAAAACTAGAAGAACCCTAAACGCCCAAATTGAAAAACCACCGTCTCCTTCCGAGGACTGGATCTGAATGGAGGGTTGAGCGAGAAGAGAAAAAGGCGGAGGCACCATAGAGATGAGGCTGATTACAGTGGTCTATTGGGGAAGTTGTTGGTTTTTGAAGGTTTGGGAAAGCAAAAGAAAGAGACGGAGACAGAGAGAGAAAGAAAGAATGGGACTACAATCGTTGGGAGAGAAAGAGAAAGGGAGAGTTAACATAAAAAAGTCAAACACAGCTTACTCAGACAACACAATTTCTTAATTGTGTTGTCTGAATATCACCCCTAGTGACTAGTCAGCCTGGGTTTAAAACTTTGAGAGGGAAAGTACTTCAACTTCTTGGAGGGAATTACTTTGGGTTTGATATGAAAAATTTCAATCTTTTACAACAACATATATATGTTGTCTGAATATGATCATATATTGAAAATGAAACAAGTATTGTTTTTCAGTGTATTCAGACAACAGATTTAATTTATCTGTCGTCTGAAAAACTCAGACAACAGAAAATCAGCTTTCTGTTGTTTGATGTCTGTCGTCTGATGACATTTTTGGCATAGTGTAAACACAAGCAAATCCTAAAGGATTAAAGAACATTTAAAAAGACAGTTAACAACCAACCCATCTCAGCTGCACACTCACCATCTCACGGACACCATTTCATCAACTAATAGAACAATGAGAACCAAACAACAAATAACCCAAACAGAAAGAATTCCATAGTAAAATAGGAAAAAGATATAACAAAGCAAAATTCCAATTACAAAGTCACTCACAGTAGCAAGGAAGTCCAACATTAAGATGGAAAACTAACTCAATTATTTGAAAGGTAACCTCACATTTGGAACAACATGCTATTGATAAAGAATGAACAACAAGAACATAAAATCAAGAACAGAAACACAAATTCAGAAAATAGAAGCCACTCACCTAAAGCAAGACAACCGAAACTCAGTTTCAGTTTCAAGAGCAGAAAAATCAGACTCTCATTCCCATTCGTTCCTCCTCCTTCTTCTTCTTCTTCTTCTAACACTCAAACGAAACTCATACAATTCTATAGCTTCACTGTCCTCTAATCTAGAAATACCCAATCGCAGCCTTTGAGCAAAACCCCAAACTCTCAAATTCTATCTTCTCAATCCATCTCCTACTCCTCCTTTCTACTTCTCATTCTTCTTTCTTTTTCAACTAGTCACTTTCCCCTCCCCTCTCTTTTCTTTCTTCTTCCTCTTTTCATCTCTCTCTTCTCCCTTTCCTTTTCCCGTTCTCTTCCTCTTCTTTTTGGTTTCCATCCCCCACCCCCCACCGTCAGCAACCAAAACCCCTCCTTCCTCTCTCTTAACCATTACATAAATAAATAAAAAGTAACAATAGATAAAAACAAATATCATATCTATATATATATATATATATAACAGAAAATTAGCAGGGCAAATACTAGATTAGCTACACCAACAGACTACCCAGCTAGACAACCCTACTGGGAAAAGATGCAATTTGTTTGCACCGGATATTGCAACTCCAAAATCTATAGTACAATACCAAAATAGTGTGTGAATGTGCATGTGGATGTGTGGGAGAGAGAGCAAGAGAGATACCCTGGAGATACAGCACCATGCCCAGGCACATTTGCTGATATATTAGTCAAGTCTGAACTGCCAGTTTCCCTAACAAAAACAATTAAACAGATAAAAAGCAGCATGTTCAGTGCATTCAACGATCAAAAACTTTGGTATGCAAATTTGTGTATCTCAACATAACTGTTCTAACTCAGTCTTACTAGCAGTCTAGCTCATCGAATCCATATTGAAACCAACATGTTTAGCATTCCGTAATTTAAAACGCAACAACTCCATAACAGAACCAAAATAAGATACAAGATGGGCCCGAATTTACCTTGTTGCCTTGGGTGTGGAAGACTCCTCCAATTTCAACAAAACTTGAGCGTTGAGATTCTTCACTAGGGTGTCCAAGTTCTTAAACTGTGATGAGTAATTACTGCCCTCATTTTCTTGCACATAATCACCAACACTGCAAAATTGTTTAAAGAAAAAACCCAAAACCCAATTAACAACCAAGAATTCAAAGACTACCCAATTCCAAAACAAACACAGAATCAAAGCAAAAACCTACTTAAATTCACAGTGAACGTTCTGAGAAGCCCCATCATCCAAAGCATCTACACTCAATGTTCCATCAATCATAAGACACTTCACCAGAACCTTCTTCGAACCCTTTTCCGGGTTCAAATACACGAACGCGTACTCGTTCTCGAACTCGTTCCATTTCTCAATACCCACTTCCTCTACAAAACCCCCCAAATACACAATTTATTTAGGGTTTGGGGTTTTTAGGACAGAGCAGGGTTTAGTACAATTCAAAAGGGTGACTGACGTACTTGGCCGTTAGATTCAGCAGGGTGAGCGGCGAAGCCAAGAATGAGAGTGAAAGTAAGAGGGAAGAAGAAAAGCTGGGAAGCAATGCCTGTAGACGACGGGGGTCTTCTATTTCAAGATAGGACCCAAACGACGCCGCTTTTGGAGTACCGGAACACCAAGTCACTAAGCCAGAGGTACCAATCGAGGCGGAGAAAAACCAAAACTAGCTAGGATGAGGCTCAGGCTGTTGAGGATGGTGACGGCGCGGGAGAAGAGGCTGAGAGGATGAGAATAAGGAGAGGAGTACAAAGCTTGAAATTGAATCCATTCGCCGGAAAAGGGTCGAAAGAGAGATGGGGTTTTTTGTCCAGCTTTGTTTGGAATTTTCAATCTATAAAGAAGAGGACTGAGATCGAGATGGGTTTGTAAGAGAGATGGGTTTCTAGGTTTAAGAGAGGACTGAGATTTTGTTTAGGGTCGAGAGAGAGCTGAGCGTCGAGCATCAAGTATCGAGAGGAAGGCTTTCTTTTTCTTCCTTTCTTTTGGACACGATGGCAATTAAACCTAGCTAAAAATTTTCAAAGTTATTCACACAACACAAACCTTACTAACTGTCGTCTGAGTGCAGCACTAAAAATCAAAATGTGAAATCGTGGAGGGAAACATGGCGCCTACATCATTTTGGCTCAAAATGTTGCCACTCAGTTCCAAGTTCACACAACAGAAAATCTTAAATCTGTTGTACAATTTCTATAGCTTGCACTAGGCCTATCTAGGGGAAGACATTCAAGCAAGCTTCCTCAAACTTTGATGCTTAGTTTTTCAATCACACAACGGAAATAGTAAAACCCGTTGTCCTAGTAGCCTAAATTTCAGTGTTTCAAGAGCCAACCAAGACTCGAAAGTGGAGGGAAATCTGTCGCTAAAGTTTTTAAGACTCAGACGACAGACATTACTTCATTTCCGTTGTGCCATGTAGTTATGATAAAAAAGTTATCACTTAGTTGACATTCACACAACAGAATATAAATAAAACCGTTGTATGATAGAGCTTACTTAAACACACAACAGATGATTTCTATTCCGTTGTGTGATTAGTGTTGTGTGATTCACTTTTTGTAGTGGTGAAATCACAAAACAAATACCTCTTCGTTAGGAAGACACACACCTATTGAATAGGTAGCAAACACAATGCTCATCAACCGTGCCAATCGGATTAAAGGGATATGCAGTTGAACAAAGGCAACCCGCCAACCTCTGATTGTGTGATCCATTTATATCACAATCACAATTTGAAATCAAAAACATAATTTCATGATTGTGGGGATATTGATACCGACTTTGAATGTAGAGATTAGGCTTTTGAATGTGGAGATTACATAACATTCAACCCAGAGGAGAGTTTTCAATTGGGTTTTCCATAGTGGCAGCTTTAGTAATTCTTAACAACATTAGGTTTTAATATTTATCATATTTAATAGGTTTTTTTATTTTGAATAAACCTAATTAATTGGTTTGAGTGTATATTAAAACACTCTTATGGATGCGTTTATTCTAAAAGGGGTGTGTGAATTTGGGTGTAGAATCAAATTCCCTTATATATATATATATATATATATATATAGACACACACTTTGTCTTGCATAGGATCCCACCTCATCCTGCGGCTAGGACTGCCATTTGCTATGAAAACTTTCTTCTATATTAATCTTCTTTTGATGTCAGCTAAAACAGAATGTGGTTTTGTAGGTTGTTTAAATGTGCTCCTATTGTACCTTTATACATAAGGTGATAAAGGCATGCTTATGAAAATTAGGTCACAGGCATATATAACTGTATAAGAAGCTGCAGCTTTGCTTTTGAACTAACACAGTGCTTCTATTATATTTGATAAGAGTACTGGATGATTTATAGCTTCTCCTTACCCCAGAATTAACCTTTGCCCACTGTCATGAAGGAACAAATTTGGGTGCATTAAGGATTGAAGTGTTGAGTGGAAATCTATGGAAACCCCTCTTTGATAGTTAGATTACACTATTTTAGCATGTAGTCCTTTAGTCGCCACTGGATTTTGCTTTTGTGATAAATGTAGTGTGAATGTGATGTATAATAGTGGTGATCTCAGTGCTTGGATGTGAGGTGGGAAGAATTTGATTAAATGTTGCGGTGAAACTTGATGATTTACCTTGTGCCTAAGCTAGGAGACTTGTTCATCTGAATGATGTGATGGAGATTCTAATTTTAATGAATTTTCATCTGCTCGATTATTATTATGTTTGAGCCGAATTATCCTTCTGCTGCAAGTTTCTTCGAGCTGCGAAGCAAATTACTATTTATCAATACTGAATGGTGTTTATATAGCAAATTAGCAATGTGTTTTTTGGTATCCTACTAGCAAAGAGTACGTAGATGTCATATGCAATGCTCTTGGACTAGTGTATCAAAATTTCAAGTCCAAATCCTCATACACATACTTTGTATGTATTATCCACCAGATTTTGACAGAAAATTATACTGTACAATCTTAATGGATGAGCTCTTGTAGGCTGCAGCCCGCTTTGTTGAATTGAAGACCAAAAGGAAAAGTGTGACCTTACTAGTTTAGAGATCATTAGGTTATCTCTAAACCAAAAGTTCAGTAGATCGGATCACAAAGAGAAAGGGTGTTAACATACACCTCTCCAAGCATAATAATTTATTGACCACATAATGTGACAATTGATGATCCATTACGGCATAGTTCGTACTGTTCATTAGTTAAAGTGGCAAGAAACTCCAATCCTCTGACTATGAAATATGAATGCCCCCGGGGCGGAACCAGGATTTATAATCAAGGAGGGTCCATACAAAATACAAAATTGTTACCAATAAAATTTACTAAAAAAAATTATGTAAACATTACACATAGCAAGCAATTCATTTTTATAAATTTTTCAATTTAGAATTGCTGAATCTCAAAATATAAAAGAGCTCTAAAAATAAATGAGATATGTAAAAAAAATATATATATATCAATCAATATATAAATATCTTAAACTTTCCGAGCGAATCTAGAGCCTTATACATCAATCCCCTTAAATTATTTATTTTTCCCTTGCATATAAATGACTGTCATTAAATGAATTCTTAATAATTTTAGTAAATATTTAATGAGAGGTTCGTTTTTATTTTTTATTTTTTTGTGATTTCATTATTATCTTGTCTTTTCCTTAAACAAACTACTAACTTTTATAATAAAATATATTATTTATGACTATATTAATAGTATATATGCAATCTTGGGGAGTCAAATCAGTTAAAAAAACATAAACTTCTAAATTTTTGTACAAACTCTAGTACTATTTAACTTATTTGTTTATTTTTTGGGGGGGGTGGGGACCTGGATCCGCTCCTATCCTCAATTGTTCTTGTTAGTCATTACTCCGACCCCGAAAGCCAACAGAATATGACCGAAACCCTATAATGTTATCCCAAAATAGAACCGAAATCATTACTTTCGTTACATAGTTTCTTCTTACTCCAATCAAACTATCCAAATCATTAATTTAGCATCATTACGTACCACCTTGACAACCCAGGCTCTAGTTGTCAGTGATGTGTGCCATAATTCTTTATACAAATGAAGTCTTCTTCACAACAGTGAATTATCATGGTCACTAGCTAGCAATCGGTGCTTCATCCATTCACTACAGTGAGTACACATAGTAGGCCCCACTATAGCCTTCCGTAGTACCTAATTAGCAATTGCATGCCTTTTCTCTTCTCTTATATAAACTCCCTCCTTCCGACCCTGACATAAGTACTCTGTACTCCTATTCCTTCTGGCCACCATTCCTAAGTACTCGTATTCCTTCAGAAGCGATGGCAACCTCTCAAGACCAAACCGACCGTGCCCGAGCCTTGTGGTTCACATGCCTAGCCTCGACCTTCCGAACCGCTCTAGCTTGCACCATAGTAGCCATCACCACCCTCTACGGCCCTTCCTCTCTCCGAAACCAAATAGCTTTCCCTACATTCTCCTACGTGACTGTTATCCTCATTGCTCCTGATGCAACTCTAGGTGACACATTCCGTGGATTCTGGCTCGCGCTCTACGCCACTATCCAGAGCGTCGGGCCGGCTGCCTTGAGCCTCTGGCTTATTGGACCAGCTCACCTTTCTAGCAGCACGACGGCTCTGGCTGTCGGTCTGGCAGCATTTGTAGTGGTTCTGCCTGGAGAAGCTACTCACTTGGTGTCCAAGCGCATAGCCTTGGGACAGATTGTGATTATGTACGTATTTGCTTTCATAAAGGGTGGGAGTACGGAGGCCATCATGCACCCTGTGCACGTGGCAGCGAGTACGGCAGTTGGGGTCTTGGCTAGTGTTCTGGCGTTGTTAATTCCATTACCACGCTTAGCTTGTCGAGAGGTACTACTAGCTAGCTAGTTTCTAATAATGTTAGTACTGAACACCAGTTAACGATAGATATTTAAGCATTTATAAATTTATGGTTAAATATTTTTTACTTCCTGAACTTTCAGGGAAAAAACAGTTTAGTCCTTACCTTTTCAATTTCACACGTTCACTCCCTCATCTATCAATTTTGGACCAATAGATCCATTCCGTTACTCACCGTACAAAAACTCTGTTAAATAGCTAACGTGGCACTAAAATGTCTAGTATATCCTCACTTCCTTTTTTTTTCAATTTATTCTTTTCTCTTTTTTTTTTGTTTTTGTTTTTTTTTTAATCTATTCTCTCCCCAAACTCAACTCCGATAACTCCATCACCAAACCGACTCCTTCTCATCGTTTGTCCCTCAATCCCATCATATTCATTGAACTCAAACACCTCCAAATTAGTTCTCCTTCCTCCACCATTATCCAAATAATTTGTACCAATCATACCATCCTCATTCCGCCTACCATGCTCCAGTCTCTCCCTCTTCAAAACCATTCCGCCCCCTTCCACAATGCCCTTGTTCAAACCATTACAAACCCGAATAGTCTCCGGCCCAACTTTCCTCCTCGGCATCAATAGCTCATCACTCGACCCTGAATCACTCATCACCAACCTCGACCTCTTCTTCTCCTTCTTCGATTCGAAAACCTTCTGAGAACTCGAAGAACCAACACCTCCACTAACCAGGCTTCTTCCTCACAAAATTAAACACCCCGAAGAATTCCTATTCTTCACCAACACCCCAAAAGGGCCAACAGATCTCACACCTTCGTCCATCTACATCCACCACTCTCAAAAACCCCCCAAATTCCAAACCCCACCCTTCAATTCATCCCCAATTCACCAAATCCGACCCGTAGTAGACAAATCTGATCGGATCTTTTAGGAGCTAAAACGAATTATGAATATCAACAAAAATAAGATCAAAGCCTCCAAATAGTCGATAGAAATTATTGATTACTCTCCAAATACCTCTAGATCCAGAACGATCCGTGTTAAGATCCGGAATTTAAGCTCCGCCAGGGGATCGGTGGAGGTAGAGCTTCCCGAAGATGTGGAGGGCAGTGACGAAGTCGATGAAGCTAGCAGAGGCTCATGACGAGCATGAAGGTAGGGGAGATCTTCAAGCCAGGAGCGTTGTCGGTGTAGAACCTGAGTATGTTGTTTTCGGCACCAGAGCCACTGCCGCTGCCGCCCATGCCTCCGGAGCTGGAGTTACCGCCTCCACTAATACGACTGCCATGACGCCGAGGTGTGAGGTCGTGGAAGACGACGTCGCTTGGGACTGAGATGAGCCTTGAGCCATTGTTCCGAATAGAGAGAGAGAGAGAGAGAGAGAGAGAGAGAAGAAGAAAACAGAGAGAGAATAACTTTAAAAAAAAAAAGATAAAAATATAAATTAAGAAAAAGAAAAAAGATGAACTGAGCGTATAATAGACATTTTACTGTAGAATGACTGTCACGTTAGCTATTTAACAGAGTTTTTGAACGGAGAGTAATGGAATGGACCTATTGGTCCAAAATTGAGAGATGAGGGAGTAAACGTGTGAAATTGAAAAGGCAGGGACTGAACTGTTTTTTCCCTGAAAGTTCAGGGAGTAGACAGTATTTAACCCATAAATTTATAGGCAATGTTCTCAATTTTTTATGTGAAACGTATATTATCAACACACTCTCGCACATGTGACGAATTTTTAAGTCATATTTGTGAATAATTTATAGCTGGGCGCACCCTTACCGCCCTGATTATGGGCTAGGCGACTGAGCAAATCGCTCGGAGCTTTGGCGGGCGCCTAGTCAGGCTAGTCGGGCACTAGGCGGTCAGGCTTAGGCACTAGGCGCCTTTTTTTGTTTGGTTTTTCTCATCAAAACTGAAACCAAATCTCGACCGTATGTCCTCTCTGTTCTCTCTAAACCCAAAACTTGATTTTGTATGTTCTTTCTCCAAACCCAGAAGCATACTCACTGACTTGTCATTTTCCTCTATTCAATTTGATCTTGCTTCGCACTCTTTGACTTTGATTAAATCATACGTCCCTCTCTCTCAATTTGAATGTGAAGAAGAGATAGAAGAGAGTAAAGAGAGAAGAAAGATGCAGTCATGAGAAAGAGGAGATGAGAAAGGAGAGATGCAGAGATGAGAAAAAAGAGAGATGAAGAAGATGAGTCCACTTGTCGTGTGGTGGTTTTTTTTTCCTTTTGTTTTTTTCTTTTAAGGGAGAAGTGGTGCGGTGGTTGACAACTAAAGTTTCATTATCAATTATTCTGATAAGATTTGACTTTTGAGATGAGTTATGCATACCATTAGGTGACTAACAATCATTATTTATTAAGTTTATATCATAAAATAACTAAAAAATTAAGAAAATAAAAACCGCCTAGGCCCCTAAGCGCTAGTCTCCGAATCACCGCCCGACTAGCGCCTAGCGTTTAAATCCCCATTTTCCCATCTATAATCTATATTTCAACACATACTAATTGTGAGTATTTGCTGGTCCATTATCATATTAGGCCAAAAGAAATTAAATGTTCGAAAAGGTTGCATTTCGACTGTAATCTAGAAAGCTTAAATCGACATGGAGGGGAACCAACGTGACTTTTTAGCAGTGAAACGCAAGCAAAATCATTATTCCTTTACTTTTGCAGGCTAAACATAACTCGAAGCTGCTTGTGGAGAATGCTTCAGAGAGGATGAAGCTCTTTGTGAAGGCTTTCTGTGCAAAAGATAACGCATCCGCGCTTGCTTCAATTTCTCAAACAAAGTCCTTGGCTTCCACTGCAACCAAGCTTATCCAAACCATCAAATGCCACCAAGTGAGCAATTTAATTTCGTATATGTGCACTATTTATAGAGTAAGTCTTCACATAGACTTACAGTTGGAGTTTGTATAAGTACAATGTAGTAAACTGTAATTTATTCGTTCTGCTCGTAGCACATTGTGTATCATATCACTAATATAGATAACGGCATATCTATACAAAAGCTCTCGCCTTAGTGTACGTGATCGATATGGTACACAATTTATGCAGTAAAAGAATGCGTGATGAAAGTAGCCGCACTTAAGAGATATAATATTTTTGTAAACCAACCACTCATTTCAGACGCGCTGATCCCAAAATATGGTTTCCTTGTGTACAGGAAAGCATGCAATGGGAGAGATTTCCACTAAAAATTTTGGGCCAAGGCAATGTCAATCCAGGAGATAGATTGCAAGGTTTGGAGATTCCCCTAAAAGGGATGGAAATGGCATTGAGTAGTACTCCTTCATTCCCAGTTGGGGTAGTGGATGGAGAGCTCAAAAGTGGTCTACTTAAACTAGTAGAGGATCAAATGAGCTTAAATAGAAGCATTCCTTGTGAAGATGCAATAACTGCTGAATCAAAACCAGAAATTGATATTAGGTGCCTCCAGACACTTCAAACCATCCCACAAAACCACCAGGATTTATCCCCATTTTTCTTCTTGTTTTGTATAAGTCTCCTTCATGGAAATTTATTAGCCACATGTTCTGGTACTACCGCACAGGACAAGTTGGTAATTCCTCAAAAACAAGAAGCAATTACTTCATGTAAGCAAAGTGTGATATGGAGTAACTTCTCCATGAAGGTAAGTAGCAAAAGGGTTATGGCAGCTTTCAAGTGCTCACTTTCATTGGGTCTAGCTGTGTTCTTTGGCTTACTATTCAGCAAAGAAAATGGCCATTGGTCGGGGCTCTCAGTTGCTATCAGTTTAGCGGCAGCTAGAGAAGCAACATTTAAAGTTGCAAATGTTAAAGCACAAGGGACTGTTTTGGGCAGTGTATATGGAGTTATTGGTTGTTTTCTGTTCCAAAGGATCTTACCGGTTAGACTCTTATCTCTAATTCCTTGGTTCATTTTCGCCAGTTTTCTTCAGAGAAGCAAAATGTATGGCCATGCTGGTGGTATTTCTGCAGTAATTGGTGCTGTACTAATTTTGGGCAGAATAAATTTTGGACCTCCAAGTGAATTCGCCATGACAAGAATCACAGAAACCTTCATTGGGCTATCATCAACGATTATTGTTGAGCTTCTGTTGCAACCCACAAGAGCTTCCGCTCTTGCAAAAGTTCAACTCTCTAGGACTCTTGGGGCATTGCATGAGTGTATTAACTCAGTGAGTCTTCAAACTGGAAGAGCACAATTGG
This sequence comes from Rosa multiflora, assembly GCA_002564525.1. Taxonomy (NCBI): domain Eukaryota; kingdom Viridiplantae; phylum Streptophyta; class Magnoliopsida; order Rosales; family Rosaceae; genus Rosa; species Rosa multiflora. Next base: position 144,441 of record BDJD01000309.1, read on the forward strand.
AAGATAACCAAAAGTGTCTCAAAATTCATGTTGAAGAATTGGGGAAGCTCATTGCAGAAGCCGATGTGGAGCCAAATTTCTGGTTCTTGCCTTTTCACAGCACTTCTTATGGAAAGCTCATGAGTTCTATCTCCAAAATGATGGAACTCGTAGTTTTTAGTGGTCATGCAATTGGAGTTCTTGAACAAAATTCACAGGGACTTGAGGGTTCTTGGAAAGGCATTGTGCATACAATGGAATGTGATCTTGAACTTTTCGAGAAGATGGTTGGCCCCTTGATAAGTTTCTTTAAGGAGATCGCCCTGATCAAGTCAGTAACAGTTCTTGAGAAGGAAGGGCTTGATGATCAAGAAAATGCCAAATCTTGTGATCTTGAGCTGGGAAAACCGCAAACCCTAAATGTTTATAGGGCTTGTGGTTTAGAGGATGAAGAGATTGATAAGATTGTAAGTTCTTATCTCCTACACTCAAAGGAAATTGTTGATAAAATTCCTTGTCAGCAAAGTGAGGAGCTCAAGGGCCAAATGGTTTTATGTTTGAGTGCTTTAGGATTCTGCATAAGTGGTTTGATAGGAGCAACAAGAGAGATAGAAGAGGGAATCAAACAACTTGTTCGATGGGAGAATCCTTCAAGCCATGTTAATTTGTATGAAATATCTTGTAAGATGCATGCTTTACAAAAATAATGTATCCATATGTATGCAAAATTGTTTGCACAAAGACTGACACATATTATAATCCAATTAATTTGTGGCAATTTCGATTGAGCCAACGGAATGAATGAAATATTGGCAATGACAATGATTATGATCAACTTTTCAATTGGTTCAAAATATGGCATGGATTTAAAAATTCGTATTGATTTCAAGTTGGATTTTTAAGAAGTTCAGTTATTAATGGCGTTAAATCGGTCTATCGTAACATTGTTGATTTAATGATATTTCTTTTGTCAATGAATTAGAAGCTAAGCGCAAATCCTTCCTACTTTAATACCAATCCAACCCATTTCCTCTCACCAACCAAATTGTTACCATCTTCTCTCACTAACTCAGTTACTGTGCGAGAGATGAACCCTAGATTTTGTGCGTTGGGCCAAAGAAAAACTATGTTTGAGTTGATAAGAAAGATTCAGGAATTGTCATTATTTTTTGGTGAACATTCCATTAGATCAAATGATATGAAATGGTATACAGAATTTCTTGTTTACAAAGTGTTGATCTTTGATAACCAAAGTACTGTGCCAAAGTAAGAAAATCTTCCTTTGCATGTCAACAACAGATTCGTTACTTTACCACACAATGACGTAAATTATTAAATTTCCTCCTCCAAAGTCCAAAGTCCCCCAAAACTCTTTTTTCTTCTACAAAATAAATATATAAAAAAAAATAAGTTTCACCCCACCTGTGTACTTGTAGTCTTGTACTGTAAACGTGGCAGTAGCGCAGATGCGTAAGCCTATAAAGACAAACTCATGCAAAGAGCATCCTATTCCAGCCTTCAGAAGTCAGAACAAAGCAAGGAACAACCTACTAACCAGTCAGGCAGAGACCACCACCAGTTGAACAGAACTGGTATGGTTGATTCTAGATACCAAAGCATCTGTCTTAGGATTTAGTACTTATCAGAACCCTAGGTACCTCTCTGTAATCACTCCACTTATTCATTTCAATTTCAAATCGTTTATCCAATCACCCTTTTTACTAGGCTTCCTAAACTAGTTAATCTCAGAAACCCAATTAATCCCACAGATTCTCTAGTTTCAGAAGGTAATTAATATAATTACTGCCTTTTTTCTGGTAGAAAGTAAATATTTACAGCTTGATTATCAAATTCAGTTTTCTTTGCTTGAGAAAATAACAAATATAATTGATATATAAGGGAATATTGTTTGGTGGTGATTTCAAATTTAATTATTGTTATCGAGGAGCTGTCATAAAGGCTGAGCTTTCCGTGAATTTGAAGTCTCTCTTGATTTTCTTTATTTAATTTATTTAGCTTTCTATATTAAAATTCAATGTTTGGTAGAAGTTTCGGTTTTTGGGAATTCTTTTGGGACTATAAATATGGGTTCTGATCACTAGACTTTGTGGATCCAAAGGGTGTTCAGGGTTTTGGGTCATCTTCATCTGAGGCTAATTTGCAGTTACGGGTCTACTTCAAGCTCCAATCTTTTTCTAAAGCTTGGGAGTTGAAATTTACAAAGTTTTCATTTCAAAAGAAAAGAAAAAAAGTATCTTTCAGTCTCTGTGTGATTTTAAGGCACCTGTCAATTTGAGATTACAGTTCCAGTAGTGTATTTATGTTGTTTACCAGTTTGATTGTTGGGTGAATTGTTATAGGTATTTGGATTTTAGAGGGGATCTAAGAAAATGGCTACCAATTCTTCCAATGGGGATCACCAGACTACAACAAAGCCGCCTCCTTTGCCATCCCCTCTGCGTTTTTCCAAATTTTTTCAGGTTCTTTTGCTATTTATTCACTCATCTATCTTTTGGGTTATTATGAATTACTTTTTACAAGCTTGATTTGTAAATATCATTGCGTGGCTGTGAATTTGTGCTATTAAGTTGTTGCATTTCTCTGTCAGCATTTACTCACTGCAAACGCAAACTTAATTATTAGAACTGTGGCAATTGCATGATTTTGTTTTTTCTGCCTTTGCTACTATAAATTGCATTGCCCGTACAATTTGTTCGAGCTATTAGATCTTCAAAATTCAGCTGCCCCCCAAAAACCTTGGTTGTCTGTTAACTTTGGTATCTTCTAAGAATTCTTTGAGTAGATGTTGTATATTTTAGAACATCATCCAGATGGGTTTATAGAGGTTAGGTATTGATATCTTTCCTTGCAATTCTCTGTTTTACCCCCATTGCCCACAGTCAAACCTCTGCTTGTGTCCTCATGTCTGTAAGTATGTAGATCACAAAGAAATATTGCTCATCCTTATAGCAACTTGCAAGATCTAGCTCATTTGAAGTTTTGGTGAATGCTCTGCTACCTTTGTTTGCTTGAGCGGAGATGTGTTCATTTGAGTTTTGTATCAGTCATGCTACTATGTATTTCAATAAGTAGCTTTGTTTAATATTAGATGGCTGATAAGTATCATCATTACAATGGTATGGTCTTGTTTATCATAGGTTGATTCTAATGCTCTATTTTGTGTACTTTCATTGTTGATGATAGTCCAATATGAGAATCTTGGTTACTGGAGGAGCTGGATTCATTGGTTCTCACCTGGTTGACAGATTAATGGAAAATGAAAAGAATGAGGTCAGCATTTGGTTTTTTTTTTCTTTCTTGTTTTTTTCTAGAATGCTTAGTATTAGTTTTCAGCTGATAGTGTTGAAGACCTTTTTGCAAATGTATATATATAGTAGGGCAACTTCTTATAACATTAAGTACATAGATAAATTAAAATGGCTAGACCCTCTAACAATCAAAAATAAACTGACACTTGGTATGAAGCATGCATGGGATAATTTCCTGAAGTCATGATATAACATTGTCTCCAATTTCTACTCAGGTTATTGTTGTTGATAACTACTTCACTGGCTCCAAGGACAATCTTAAAAAATGGATTGGTTATCCCAGATTTGAGCTTATTCGTCATGGTACATACACTTTGGTTTATTCATAATGTTCTTTCAAGTAGTTTTAGTTTACTTGTCAAGAGTCTTTGCAAAAGCATGTCTTTGATTGGAATCATGATGTTGAATGCTTATTTTCCTTGTTATAGATGTCACTGAAACATTGTTGGTTGAGGTTGATCGGATATACCATCTTGCATGCCCAGCTTCTCCAATTTTCTACAAATATAATCCTGTAAAGGTATGTACATAGATGATTTAGATCATTAAACATCATGATCTTACTTTTAAAATAGACCTTCCATGTATCATCTTCCTGTCAAAGGTGACTCATATTGCCTATACCAATTACAGTTTGTCGTTTTCATTAGTAAGATACATTTTTCCTTTAATCAGCGGTAATATTCAATTAACCATGGCTTTTGTCAGTCATGTGATTGGAAATTTGCCATCCTTATCCCTGCAAAAGCTGTTAGATCATTTCACAATCTATTATATGGTTTTCATGTATAAATATGTCATTGTTACTTTCCTTTTTCTCTTTTTCCTGTGCAATCATGTAAGTTCTTTCTTTACCTCCAACATAAAACTATTTGAAAGTTTATGGTAAATCTCTAGACATCTAACATTTGCACTTATGATTTCCAACAGACAATAAAAACAAATGTGATTGGCACTCTAAACATGCTTGGACTTGCCAAGCGAGTTGGAGCGAGGTGGGTAATTAATTTTGCATTTGTATTATAGTTGAATACCACCAAATTGTCTTACTTAAGTATATACTTCTGGGCAGGATTTTACTGACATCAACTTCAGAGGTATATGGAGACCCCCTTGTGCACCCACAACCTGAAAGCTATTGGGGTAATGTTAACCCAATTGGTAAGTGCTCATCTCATTTTATTCCTCAACTTTGCTGTATTCTGACAGATCTAAGAAGATGATGTTGTGTACAATATATAATTAATGGTGAGATACATATGGCAAGAAGCAAAATGACCGTTACACTGTTTTCATTCTCTGTGAATAACTCTAAATTTTCTCAACTCATTTGAGGCGGACTTCCTTTTGGGGGAGATTCTGGAAATTCCAAGCTGTTCATGAGCTTTACATTTGGAAGTGCATAGGAAAATGTGATCTTTAGGGCCCTATAGTGTGTTGTTACAGCCCAACCTTCAGCATTTTGCTACCATATTGGGCATATGGTTATGGAGACTGAGATACCCAATCTGCTGACTTATAACAGGATTTTGTAAAACATTTGAAGGCAGAATGTTTTTTTTTTTTTTAAATGCTTTCCTAGTTTAAGACTCCATTCAAGTCCATGAGAACCTGATCTCAATGAGAACAATGCATCTTATGACAACAGGAGTGAGGAGCTGCTATGATGAGGGCAAGCGAGTTGCTGAGACCTTGATGTTTGACTATCATCGGCAACATGGGATAGGTATAATCTCATTTCTCTTTTCCTATTTCCTCTGACTTACTTTTGGTGTTTTTTTTTTCAATGGTGAAGTCAGTAAATGTTTTTCTCTTTATTGCTTGATGGATTTAATTGACTTTCTCTTTAACAGAAATACGCATTGCCAGAATCTTCAACACATATGGCCCTCGCATGAATATTGATGATGGGCGTGTAGTGAGCAACTTTAGCTATTTCCTCTTGACTTACTTTTGGTGTTTTTTTTTTCAATGGTGAAGTCAGTAAATGTTTTTCTCTTTATTGCTTGATGGATTTAATTGACTTTCTCTTTGACAGAAATACGCATTGCCAGAATCTTCAACACATATGGCCCTCGCATGAATATTGATGATGGGCGTGTAGTGAGCAACTTTATAGCTCAAGCACTTCGGTGAGTCCTTAGGATGTTTTGTGGTTCTAATGATGCAAAAAGAAAACAAAGACTTACTGGTTCAACCTATTTCTGTTAAAAAGATGCAAACCAGCATGTTCTGTGGCATTATTTCAAGCTAAGTGATGATCAAGCTTTTGGCAACACCAAATTTTACCTCATTATTTACCTTGTATCTTGAAAATGACTTCCCATACCTGGACCACTGGCCTCATAGTCAGACATGGTGTCGATGTGTTTGATGTTGAGGATTTAGTTACACCTAATGTTTGTCTAGTTGTTATTTTGTGCATAGAAATGAGATTTCCATCAGTGGATTACTGGATAAGCTTAATCCCTCTTATTTTCCATTAATTCCTACTTTTTGTTTCAACATTGTAGAGATGAACCATTGACGGTCCAAAACCCTGGAACTCAAACTCGCAGTTTCTGTTACGTCTCTGACATGGTATGTGAAACATAATTGACTTTACATTCTGCCATGTATCACAATGTATTGGGAATATAATTACTTGTTTGAAATGTCTTAGGTTGATGGCCTCATCCGTCTCATGGAAGGAGAGCACACTGGACCCATAAACATTGGAAACCCAGGTAAACTTAAGAAAATATGATATGGGATGTGCATTTGTTCTAGATAAATTATTAGTACTATAGTTGTATTCATATGGTTACTGACCTAGTCGCTCTTGTATACTAGGTGAATTTACGATGCTTGAACTCGCAGAGACAGTGAAGGAGGTAAGTTTTATTGTTTCTCTTCCCTTCATAGGCTGTTATAAGATAGTTCTTAAGTAACATGCTTACTGAGTACAAAAATAATGTAAGCTGTTCTTTAGTTCTTAAAGAATCATTGAGCTGCTGAGTAACTTGTCTATATTAGCTAGATTTTAGATATGTGATCATGGTGTAAGTTTAGAAAATTCTTCAGGTATTAGTGCTTAGTTGAAATGAATATACCACCAATGAAATTTAATGTGGTTCAGATGCAAAAAGGACAACTATCTAATGTGGTTTCTGAGGGAGGGATTTGGAATAAATTATTTTGCATATATTGATAAATACATCTTCACCTATGCATTTGACTTTGCAGCTCATCAACCCGCAAGTAGAGATTAAGAGGGTGGAGAACACTCCTGATGATCCAAGACAAAGGAAACCCGACATCACAAAGGCAAAAGAATTGCTGGGATGGGAGCCAAAAATAAAGTTGAGGGAAGGTCTGCCTCTAATGGAGGAGGATTTCCGTCTGAGGCTCGGGGCAGCCAAAAAGAACTGATTGTCTTTTACTGGAAATATAGATGATTGGGTTTTGGCCGTGGAATGGATGTTTGACGATTAGACTGCTGGAGTATGCTCGTCTCCAACAGCTCCCGATCACCAAATAGTGCTTATTTGTGTGTTTTCTTTCATCGTGCCGCAACAGAAAATAAGAATTAGTGTCTTGTAATCTTTTTTTTTTCTTTTGTTTCATGCTTCAAAATGTGGGATTCAGCACTGTTTTTAGTTTGAATTTTGAAAGTTGTTCTCAATCGAGTCTGCTACTAGGAACCCCCAATTTTGTTGTTGCAATAATAAAAAATGAAATTATACTTTCTTGTCCGTTCAATACTTATTCCTATTGGTCTTCACAAAACCTACAATTCTATGTGCAGGAGAATGTTTTAACTGGTTTATCTCTTTTCCTGAAGCTCATCAATCTGATTTGAACTGTTCTCAGAAAAGACGCATAAAAAGCTGAGAACAGAGTAAAAAGCGCCTTAATCGATGCATTTTTTTGGAAGTAAGCAAAATCATTCTGGAGCACAATCTTTAACCCGCCATTCAATTAAATGGCGGAGCATGGATATAACTCAAAATTTCATCCACTCGAGACTGTAAAACCTGTGCCTTTCCACTCACTACAAAATTCTTTCAGATCTCCTAAACTGATTTAGCAATTATTTATATCAGATGAATGAAGATGCATGAAACTGGCTTCAGCAGGAAATCATGAAACAACGCATAATGAGATCAGCTATAATAACATGAACATAGCACAATTTGTAGTTTCACTGAGAAAGATTGGTCTGCTCAAATACACGAAGTTCAAAACCAATGGATAGAAGTATTCCTTCTCATGTTATTCAAGCCATCATAAACAAGACAGAAAATTCAAAAACAGAGAATCCTGAACATCACTCTTTGTTATTATCTTCCCTTCACAACATGAGAAGAAAGGTAGTCGCAACGGCATCCAGAAATCACCTACAAAACAGAGAAAGAATTAAGGAACGAATTGCACTTACTGATTCAGAGAGACTCTAGTAATGCTATGACTTGTTATTGGTGAATACACAAACTTTATTCAAAATATATGGCCAAATTATAAAAAGCAAAGGAAAATAGCACTAATCAAAACTTAACATCCTAAGAACTTGGATATATCTATATTGCATCACTTGCATGTAAAAGTTGAAGTAGGCTATGAGAAGTTGAAACATTGAATCACTGACATAACATAATTGCAAAATATTTGAGCATTGGCAGTGACGTTATAAAAAAAGTGTCCTCTTAACATATATCCTTACATGCAAGTGGGAAACATATATTTTCATGTAGGTAATCACATTAATATTTTTAAAACTCATACCTTCTTAACTGCAAGTAGGGAAAGTAAATGTTCCTATATACACCATCACAGTATAATTTCCAAAACCTCTTTACCCAATACCATCTATATACTTCGTTATCTCAGGATTAACACTCGGAATAGTACGAACTTTTGTAACCACCAAATGCCCCTCTGATAGATAACCGAGTGGGCACATGTATGTGGTAGTAGAATTGGTTTTCATAGTGGAAATGGAGAAAGTATTGGTTTAACAAAAGGCCAAAGAACAATACATGCATCAAGAACTTAAAAGAGATGATGTAAATGACCGGTCGAGATCTAAGATTAAGATCAACGATTAAAGACAACCCATTTAGGGGCAGGTTGTGATTCAAAATCTCAACTCCATCCTGTAGCAGCAAACCCCACGTACATCCAGACTTAACCATTGGGTCTTACTTGAAACAATATATGTAGAACTAGAAGTTTTCAGAAGGCAGAATTCACTTCCAGGCATTAAAATTGGCCATTTTGGCAGCAACCGAATTGTTAAACTTGTAACAACCGAATTTTGGCCAAGTCAAGTTAATCGCCAAAATTAACTGGACTTCTCAAATGCCTAGTCTCATATGGCAACGACAAACAAAAATTGTACGAAGCAAGATCTAGACTCTACACCCTCTCAAACAATTAATCATTGAGTCATAGAGCCCAATTCAAATAAGGTGCATTACTGTATTGCCCATACCAGAGAATCATTATATTGCAATCGAATAACAACAAGTGTATATTTGAGTTCTGAGATAAGAATGAAAAGGTACCTCTTGTGCCTCTGAACGAAGGGTGAGTTCTTGGCATCTTCCTCTGTAAACAAATCAAGCAAAAAAATAAATTAGGGTTTTGGTTTGGAGATTCGAAAAAGAAGAGATCGAAGAGAGAGAGAGGGGTTACCAGTGAGGCCGAGAGAGAACTTGGTGATGAGGGCTCCGGTTATGGCGAACCCGGCGAGGAAAGGCCAGTTCCGGTTCCATTCTCGCTTGAAGAAAATCGGCCATGGATCGAACTTCCTCATTTCTGCCTTCTCTTGCTCTTCTCTCTCTCTCAGACTGTTCTGTGTTTGCGTTTGTGGGTGTGTTGTGCGGCTCATTTGCTATTTGTAGCCACTTGAAACCTTTGGGTTGGGCTCTTTCATGCTCGTGTGTAGTTAAGCCCGCTTGATAATGCAGCCCATAAGGGCCCATTGGATATGATCTTCAGTTATGCATTTTAAGATTTTTCAGGAAACTGGTCTAAAAGTTTTGATAGTTTAACCGTTCCAACATCGGAAAAATGCACGAACAGTGTTTGGAAACTTTTAAAATGATATTTGAACTTTAAAACTTATCAATGTGATACCTGGAGTTATATTTTCTTGTCAACGTAGTACCTATGTCAACTTTCCGTCACAGTACCTTCAAGTTGACACGTGTGTCACAGGTGAGGCCGAAAAAGAGAAGTAAATTATTGATATGCCCTCAAATTGCAACCCTTCCTCATGATTCAATCAATTCTAAAAAGGGGTCTTGAATCCCCATAACTGAGAGTTTATCTCAGTGAGCCCTAACTCAATCTGATCCCTAAAGCACAAGTGACCGTTATGTTCTAACGGTAATATTTTTTAATTCTGGACTAGGGTTTGGGCCTTTTTACTTAATGAATTGGATTAGTACTAAAACCGGGTTAAAAACCGCTTAAGGCCTACTTTACTATAAATAGAAAATATATTTTATTTTCCATAAAATAATTTTCACAATATGGTTTCGTAAACAAAAACGCATGATATGTGTTTTATGAAATTCCTAAGCTCTGATACCATTTGTTAAACTACATAATGCAATAACAATTCACATCAACCACAAGATCAAATCATACAACACACATCAAGAACAAATAAACCAGCTGCACAACATCCACACCAAACTGCAGAATAGTTTTCCTAGTAGCACTAGCACTCGACCTGGATCAATGATGCTCTGGATCTCTGCATAAACAGCTTGGCCTAGGTTCTACATCTTGAGCAACTGGAACGAGGATTGAATAGCAGTAAACTGGAGCAAGAAGCCTTTTGTATGTCAACACCAAAAGCTTCAGAATAGGGCTAAACGATATGCAAAAACTGGTGATGAATACAGGGACTTTGCTCCCTATTTATATTGGCCAAAACCACGAGTTGGACTCATCCCATAAGGAGTCCAACACTGCTTCATGTTTATCTAGATAGGAGACTTAGAATTTATCACAAATACTTGATGTAATACAGGTTGCTTACTAATGAGTTTCCAACTTCTATTGAGAGATATACACCTCAATACATAATCAAAATTAGAGTTGTATTCATGTACTCCTTGTTATTTACATAGAATTAAATCAATTGGTTTTATCTCAATGTGATTCAGATAATGTTAAGTCTACATATTCTAACAGTTTCATGTGCCCAGATAAGAGAATCATAAGATGTTGAATACATGTATAATTTTAACTACGCAAACTCACAAGTTGTTGACTCCTTTTGTCATGGGAGAACATATGGTTGAAGCAGACGGGATGATTCACTGATTGTTACAACAGATGGCAAGAGAGGAGAATGGATCTGCTGAAGTCACATGGGCTCATTCATTGATTGTTACATGTTTAAGGCTTGAGGACATGCCTTCTTAATAGAGGGAAGGTATGTAAGGTAGACTGTGTATCCATCTTGGGCTCTACAATTATATGGGTAATTGGACTAGGGTTGAGTCATCTTCTAAATGAGTATCTAGAGTTGGTTAGCAAATAAAGTTATATAAGACAATCTACCTCTATTATAAGAACGATCAATTGATATGAATCTTGTTTAACTTATTTCCTTTAATTGACTTGTTTCAATTCCTATTATGGATTTTGATCCCAACAGTTGTGTACAACAAGTCGGAAAATAGTAAAAACTCCTATTTAGAAAAGGAATAATCTTATTCTTGGTGGAATCAGACTCCACACAAGGTGTACTTGGCCATTTAATTGTAGGGCTACTAGAAAATAGGTCATATGAGGACTTTCAACGATCTAAGGGTGTGTATACTAAATATATGTATGATTAAGAGTTGTTCTGCCTTTCAGTGTTGCGCCTAGAGTCACCGGAAACGCTACGCATGCCGGCTACCCGAGTTCCTGATCGGACGAACCCAATCGCAGGCGTTCGCGATCTGGATAGCCAAACAGAGCGAACTCGTGCCTTGGCGTCTTCAGCTGCTTTGAGGCTTCGAGCAGGGAGGACCAATTTGGCACCACCCTTGGCTAACACTTACGCCATCTCGGCTCCGATCCTCGACCTAGCACCTAGTGAAAAAACAACCATATATTCGATGGATGATCAAAAGTTCAAAAGAGTAAACAAAAACTGGTTGTATTTTTTGGGTGGCGCCGATTAGAGGAACATGTACCTGTGTGGTGACCCGAGAGAGGGGTCCCACAGCTTCGCGACCCTGAGCCAATGAGAAACCGACATGTCCCGAATGACATCCCGATAACTTATCAACCAGAAATCGCAAGGCCTTTTGGGTTCAAACTGTTGGTTTACAAAACACTTCCTTGGACAAGTCATTCTAGCAACCAAATAACACATTTTCAAAAACAGAATTTGAAATGGGCTAAAAGTTTTGGGCTTGCAATCGGAGCCCAATTTGAAAAATAAAACAAAACACTAAGTAATTACAAGCATGGGAGACGCGCCCCAGGGTTACGGGTCTCCCAGAATTTTTTTTTTAAACGAGTAGGAAACAAATAAAAGTAAATAAATAAGAGACTTCAAAGCCCGGTAAAAGACTAAGATCTTAATTTAATAAAGTCAAAGAAAAGTATGCCAAGCCTGACCAAGTGCCTCCCCTGCACGCTCCCCGACCACACGCTCAAAACCTGCACAATGTTGTAGGAGTGAGATTTCGTCCTCGCATGCCCAGTAGGGGCCGACCCAACCATGCTAGGTTTGAAAGATAATAATAATAATCGAAAATATTTACTACATAATATTGTGCACGTTTATCAAAAATATTTTCTAAAGAGGCAACCACAAACATTTATTTCTTTTATAAAGCATATGCAGTATGCTTCACACAATTTGGAGCTCCGAGATACTTACCTGCCGGCTAAACTTAAACAAATCGGTGACCGACCTGGTTCGTCATCCTTCGAGAACCGGCCAACTACTCTGTAGTCCTTGTAACTACAAGTAGCGAAAGTGTCCATTTCCTGGCCCTAAGTCTCCTATGACTGGTTCACTGTCTGTACTCACTCTTCCTCGACAAACATAGGAGCACGGCCCCCTCTGGAGGTTCACGGTTATCGACACCGTGGGATCCCTAGGAATCTACGCGTCTAGGTCCCGTTCACTTTCAGGTCACTAGTATAAACATACAAGGGTACAGTATCTCAACATGCAAGTCTAGCCTCGGTTTTCGCAGTTAGCAATTATCAGTTCTGAAAACACATGTATCACGAGGCATCGACTAATGAACAACCAAAAACGTTTTTGCAGGCAACATACTATCTTAGAATAGCATTCCACATATATCGAAAAGCCTCTAACAAGGAAGGGACAGCTCACCCTACCTGTATATGGAGTGCTCGCCCAAACTTAGCTTCGTTTCCGACTTACAATACGTCGTCTAATTCCATGTGTACACGCTCGAGTCCTTTAACAAAAATTGTATCCGATAAGTAATTAATTCATAACTCACTTTAAAATTCACCAAATAACCCATGAACGATAATTATCAAAAACCATTCCTGAACAACTCACTTAGAATAGTAAGCTCATTTGGGATATGGTGATCATACCTCTTTCAATAATATGGTTCGGGTTAAATATATTGTCTACCCTTCCTTTCTTTTAGTAACAATTACTCTTACCATTCCCCAAATAATCCAAATGATCGATGTAGCATTTGAATCACTCGGGATATGGTGATTATACTTGGCACTTTCACTTTACTTTATTTAGCATTTTACTTTAAGAAAACAAAGGGGTAATTTACCATTCTCGAATGATTTAGCTTACCATGTTCATTCCGAGATATGATACCACTTGAGTACTTCCATTTGTAAAGTGTTTCATGAACTTTAATCCAATATCCTAATTTAACTCAATCAAGCAAAATCCACCATTTTCATTTCCGAACCCCATTCAACATTGATAATTACTCAAGCTCCTCATTTTCTTTTTCAACAACCATTTACTGTACAATATGACAATTCAAACTCCGTCATCGTTTTAACTAACAACACTAATCTTAGCACTGAGTTGATTGGTGGAGGTGTTGTGGTGAGAGGGTGGCCGGAAATGGTGTTTTCCGGTGATGACAGAGAGAGGACGAGAAAGAGGGAGTGAGAGGTCGGGGAGAGAGAGAGAGAGAGAGAGAGAGAGAGAGAGAGAGAGAAGCAGGACGTGGCTGAGGGAGAAAATGAGATAGTTTAGGTTTTAGGGTTTCCCAATCTCCTATTTATGCTTGTGTACGTGAAATACCAATTTTGCCCTTGCGACGAATTACGAAACTCTCCTAGTTAATTGCTTTCGGTTTTGGGCTCGTAACTTTTCTTTTATTCGTTTTTCGTTGGAAACTTCCTAAATTATTTCTCAACTTCGTCCTTGGCCCAAAACTCGACCTCGTAAAAACTCAAAATCCAAAACTTTGTTACAACTTAATTCATCATCTTCGAAACTTCAGTAAATGGTCGCCTCCCTAATTTATATAACCTTCTAGGCCCAAATCAAGGAATCTCGGCCCAAACTTGAATCATAAGGCCCAATAGGTAGTCTCGACACCAAAACAATCTCCGAAAACGATTCCTTCACTTAAATCACCTTGTGGAAAAATCTTATTGGCAAAAAATAACCTTCAAAAATTAAACAAAAATTTTCGGGGGCTCACAACCTGTGATGATGGCCATGATGGAGCGGAGATCGGGGAAGCTGTAGGTGACTTGGCTCAGCGGTGCTCTTGGAGCCGTAACCGCTGGGGCCGACGGAGAGAAGGATGGACTGCTCGCCTCTGGCTTTTTTGGTGGGTGGATTCACGACAGAGTAGATTGAGATCCAAGATAATCCAATAAAAATAAAATCAGCTTTCTTTATTATTCTTATTTATTTTCTATTATTTGTTAATTTACTTATTTATCCTCCTTAAGTAAAATGTTTCTCATAGTATATTAATAAGGGTTATTTAGGTAAAATAAAAGTCCATTTATGGTATGGTTATCTATTTATTATTTTCTATAATTTTATTTAATATATGTAATTTATTTTAATTAAAAATATTAAATATATATTAGCGTACCGCGTACCCATACTACGTTCCAGTACCGCAACGTTCCGCGTTTCATGTGACTTTGGTTGCGCCATTGTCCATTAATGGTGCCAATATTTATACATTAGTTTCTGATTCTTGGTTTCAGTGGGATTTCTTTCATCTGCAACTTTAGACTTGGATTGTCCAAAATCTTTCACGGTTGATTCTGCAATTCCATGTAGAGCGCCCAAAGCCTACTTCATCAACTGAACTGCATTGTCCACAACAATCACAGGCAATAGCATAAGTGAATCGCAGAATATGCCTCCATGGCTTTTTCAATCAATTTCTTTCAAAGTTTGGTGGGAACCAGAAACATTTTGGTTTGTGGCCAGTGACTAGTAGTACGGCAGCTGCGCAAATTTAAAGGTAGCATTGGCACCAAATAAATCCAAAGGATCATTCATGAACCATGATCATATCACTCAGCACTGCCACACTTCCAAGACTTACTCTTAATCTATTTCCAGGTATTAAAATTTAAAATTTCTTTATGTTCAAGGTTCAATTAGCTACACAGGTGAAAGTGAATATAAATTTCTGCCATGACCTTTTGGCCTGACAAACATGTCAAAGATTGCACACATGCTTTAGATATTTTCAGCGTCAGAGAGAAGTGACATGAAACAAGTCTAGTGCCAGCCCAAATACACCCAATTTGTCAATTTAAACACCTAATTTGCAAAGCCAATTCCAAATGATATAGGTTCTAGAAATTATTGTATTGCTAGTAATCTAGTTCTAATCCAACAAAGCCATGAAAAACCAACCATATAGTCAGAAAACACTTCCCAATTGCTCTAAACATCCACCACAGAGCTAAAAATGCAAACAAAAACAAAACAGCAAGAATTACTGAGAAATCAAACATGTATTACTTGATTATAAGGATGCAAATTACATTAACAGCAGAATTTTCATCACACTCAGATCTAAAACCCAAATCCTAAACAAACCCTAATCTGATTTAACCTCCAAAACCATAAAGGGTCCTTCCCTGCCTCTTCAAAGCATAGACGACATCCATGGAGGTGACGGTCTTCCTCCTCGCGTGCTCAGTGTAAGTGACCGCGTCACGGATGACGCTCTCGAGGAAGATCTTGAGGACACCTCGGGTCTCTTCGTAGATGAGACCGGAGATACGCTTGACGCCGCCTCTGCGAGCCAAACGGCGAATGGCGGTCTTGGTGATGCCCTGGATGTTATCCCGAAGAACATTCCTGTGACGCTTGGCCCCCCCTTTTCCCAATCCCTTGCCTCCCTTACCACGGCCTGACATTTTCACCGGAAATTTTTTAGAAGAGAGAGTTTGATTTTGATGGAAGATAAGAAATTTGAGTTATTCACTTATTTGATGGGGAAGAAAGTCTGGGTATTTATAGAAAGGCCACATGGGGATTTGGGATTTTGATGTCTTGGGGGGTAAATAATGGTCGTTGGATCTAGGTGCCTATCGACGGCTTATACAATCGATCCGCGCCATGTATTTTAATTGGTTCTGAGAGTGTGGCACGGATTGTGCTTTGTAGCTCCTTGAGAATGCGAGGCATCAGAAGTGGACATGAGCTAGAAACCAAAATAAGCACGATCCATCCGGCTTTATTTTTATTTTATTTTTAGAAGGGTCAGAAGGGTCGGTGTGACTGCTTTTAGGTTTTAATTAATGAAATTGTCGAATATAAGAAAGGACATAGAGCCGTAATCTCAAAATACAATAAATATGGAGAGAACGTCCCGAAATAATATGAGGAGTCTCCAAAGAATTTATGTATTCTAACAAGCACCGACTAACAAATAGTGTTCTACTGGCTCCATTTGCTTTGATATTGTAGTAACATAACGGAAAGATAACTCGAAACCGAAGCATCAATACAAATAGTGCAGCTTTCCTAATATGTTGTCAACCGGAATTAAGACCGGCGACACTGAGTTTCATCCTACCATTAGGAGGTTGCGACCATCGGGCTTTATTTGATTCTCATAAATTGTGAACAGCGAGTTCCTCGGTAGAAAAATAATAATTTGTATTAGTTCCTCAAAATGTGTCTTCTTTATAAAATGTTTCAATCAATCTTAGTACATGTTATCCAAATGTATAACTTGTCTTATTGTTCTCTGTTATGCAGCTCTAGACCCAAAAAAAGGGGAAAAAAAAAATAGGGAGAGAGATAAACAAAAACAATAAATTGGACGTGGAATGAAGCTAAACTTTAAATAAACCAAGAGTCCCTTGTTGATAAACAAGCTACATATAGCATGCTGTCTCTTTGCTACTGAATTGCGAGTGAATTGGATAGATGATAGTACAAAATTACAAATCAGCTCTGCACGACCAAACTCGCAAACATTATGAAATAAAATACTGATGTAATCCCTGAAAAGCATATAAAGTTATAAACGCCTGGGTACTTCTGAGGCTAGAAGTAACAAGAAGCACCAAAGATAAACATAAGCTTCTAAACTAGATTTTTCGCTCATTAAGATCAAAGAAGACTCGGCCGGGGTAAGAGATGCTAAGCTGTAATTCTTGCACGACCCTTTGCTATTCTTCGAGCAATTACCCTCCGTCCGCCCTTTGTTGCCTTGCTGTTCATGTGATAAATATGTTAGTCATTCATGCAAAATCTTGGCCGAGCTGAGACGTAAACATAAGAGAAGACAAATTGTGCCCAAGAGATAAAAAAATGTCCTTGTATAACCCACCAAATGACTGAATGAGAGACCATTGAAACAAAAGCTGAATTTAACTGCAGATTAGACTACCAAAATGAAGAGTTTTAATAGGCTGATATGACTGTCAAACAAGCATTACATTTCAATGATTTCGCAAGTGTTCTAAACAAGGCTAACTTTCAGCATCTACTATCTAGAGAATTGAAATTACAGCTGTAAATATGCTCACTAACGTTAGCATCACAGAAAAACATTGTGAGGCAATGGGTAGCACTTAAGCCAACCACATTCATCTTATTCCTTCATAACTAGCTATTAGCTAAACCTAAAGTTTGCTTGAAAAGACTGCATAACAAAAACCATATTCTAAAAGCTGTCTAAAATCCAACTTTGGATACATTATACAACATAAGAAAAAACCAACTCCAGAAGGAATATTAAATTTTCTTATATATATATATATATCTCATGGAGTGTTTGTGTCTCTATGTGTGTGAGAGAGAGAGAGAGATATACCGAGCAAAAAATCCATGGTTCCTCTTACGCCTGATGGTACTAGGCTGGAATGTCCGCTTCGGAAATAATATCATTGGCTCATTTGATGAAGATTCATCTCCTGAGGAATCAATTGTATACCGGGTAAGTGGAAACCAAAGAGAAACACAAACTGGGTCCAAATTACTTTTGTGCAATCCCTTATATCTGGTTGGCATGCAGCATACTTGGCTGGCATTGCCTACAGGACAACTAGCAGAGAGTTCGGCTCCCAGTTTACAGTGCCGATCATAACTCTAACAGGGGAAGAAATTAAACAAGAACACAGTGCTGATAAAAATGCTATCTAACTCGATACACAAATCCATTTGAACTACACAACTTGACAAAGATATGCAAGTGATGTGAAACTTTTCTCATTCTCCAAAGCAACTTCACAAACAATGTATATCACAATTCACAAAAGAAACTAAACCTGGATATCAATGTGTCATGCAAGATACATTAAGTCTGAACAACAAATTCCATAAGATGATTAGAAAGCCAAGCTCATGAGACAAAGTATTTCGGTTCAACTTCCCATCAAAACTTATCACACAGAACCAAATGCGGTAAGCTCAATTTAGAGGTATGAGAAGCTGCCGATGAAGGACATGCTTAGAAGTTAGAAGCTAAACCTTGTTCAACTCATTAGCGACATTACAATTGAAATGCTACCTTCTGCTTCAAAATCTATGAATTCAGTCAACCAAAATTTTTCAATCCCATTCAACAAAAAAGACTTCTGCGTTCCTAAATTTCTCAACCAAAAAAAAACCCAAATCAAAGTAAACAGCACACTCGCTCTAAATAAACGTGTACTTTGTGCAGTCCTTAAAACCCATAACTTAGCAAAATGACTGCTTTTGAATTCTTTCCCAGATTTTCAAATAAACTAAACAGTCCATTAATTTCTTTACCCAAAAAAAAAAGGCATAAATCGATAATGAGAGAGAGAGAGGGAATACCTACAGGTAAGATGAGCGGGAGATGAGGGAGGCCGCAAGGGTGCACGAAGCTGTCATTGAAGACCCTTGTAATCGATTCGGTGTCGTTTTGGGGGAAACGGAGGGAGGTGTCCAAGTTGGAGAGAGACGGGAATAGCTTGGGAGTGATTTGTGATTCGAATTCGGGTTCGGGTGGAGCAATGGTTTTGATAGGAACCGGTTCATCAGAGAAGCTCCGGTTCGAATTAGAGTTTTTGAAGCCATTTTTTTTCAAGAAGACGGAGCTGCTGCTCTGAGAGAGACACAAGAGAGTGCGCGCTGTAGGTGGACTTCAAAACCAAAAACAATGCAGCTTGCACGACGTCGTTTAAGGTGATTGGGGTTGTCAGAACCCCCTCTCAGAGGACCATATAGAACCCCAAAGGAAATCTATGGGCCTACTTGGGCTGCATTTTCCCGACAGAGTAGTAGTGCTTTGGGTGCGGCACCATACACCTAAACTCCGAAGGAGATCATTCATGGTTATATCATATAGTGCAGAAAACATTTTTTCTTTCAATAATCATAGTTCTGGAATTTGTTGTAATCTCAAGTAACAAAACCATAAAAACCATATAGTCAGAATTCAATTTCACCACAATTAAACAGAATTACAAACCTACAGAAAAAGATGCAAGGCATAACAAAACGGTGAGTCATATTGGGAAATCAAAGTTCTATTACTTCTAAATACGTCCAAATTACATGAACAGCAAACTTAACCACAGAGTATTCGTTACACCCAGATCTAAATCCAAATTTTGGAACCAACCCTACCCTAATACCCAACCATTTAACCCCCAAATCCATAAAGGGTCCTTCCCTGCCTCTTCAAAGCATAGACAACATCCATGGCGGTGACGGTCTTCCTCCTCGCGTGCTCAGTGTAGGTGACGGCGTCACGGATGACGTTCTCGAGGAAGATCTTGAGGACACCTCGGGTCTCTTCGTAGATGAGACCGGAGATACGCTTGACGCCGCCTCTGCGAGCCAAACGGCGAATGGCGGGCTTGGTGATGCCCCGGATGTTATCCCTCAGAACCTTCCTGTGACGCTTGGCTCCTCCTTTGCCCAACCCCTTGCCTCCCTTGCCGCGGCCTGACATTTTCACCGGAAAATTTGAAGGACAGAAACTCTGAATTTGATGGAAGTTGAGAGAATTGAGATGGTTTGCTGTGGAGGAGAGAGAGGAAGGGTGGGTTTTTATATAGAAAGGAATTAGGGATCTGGAATGTGGAGGTCTTTGTTGGTTGATACTGATCGTTGGATATGGGTGCTTATCGACGGTTTATAGAGTCGATCCGCGCCATGTCTTTTTATTGGTTGAGAGGTATTGTTTTGGCCTGTTCGTGATTGTGCTTTTTAGCTCTCTCCTTTACGCTGTTTCGAAGGCGAGCCAAAGGAAAAAGGCCATTCCTTTTTTTTTTGTTCAAATTTGAGTTGGGGAAAAGTGGGCGCGCACAACACGTGCGATCAGAATTACTGAAACACCCCTGTATTAGTGTATTTCCAATTTATAGAGCAACATACATTTAATTGATTAAATTGAAAACCTCAAAAGAGGAAAAAATATATATATAAAATAATATTAATAATAAATTGAAAAGCTTAAGCCTTAAGCAGCAGACCGAGGGTAGTCATTATAACAAGGATAAAAACTCCAATTGGTACTTGAATTATTCATTATTGTGAAAGATATTTTTTGTACTTATCAATTTTTTTTACCTCAAATGGTACGTCAAATATTATGTCGTTACTGAATATTGTATTTTTGTTAGCTTTCTAGTTAAAGTAGATTATTAAAAATGTTTTGGGTTTGAAGTGTCTATGATCAATATGCAACAAATGTTATATATCTTAGGTTTATGATCAGTATGTACATGATTAGTATCTATCATATGCGTAGACTTTACCAATTTGAGTATGTGTGTTTGCCATGTCATGATATAATGTTTAGAGATTGATAACTTTTAAATGTTTAAGTATGAAAGCACACTAGGTGTGTTGTGTGCATGTAGTGGTTGTGAATTATAATCACTTAGAGATAAGTTTGGTTGGTTTGCATGATTTCTTCATTTCCAAATGTTATGCACTTAGGGTAATGCACTAGATACCTAACCGGATTGAAATGCATGACTTAAGTAGTTAAGTACTACACCCGTGAGGGGTTGCTTGATATCACAAAATGAGCATGTGTTTTATCATACCTGAGAGGAATGCAATGAGAGAATTTGGTTGATTAATTTAGCATCATTATATTGAAATGCATGCATCAATCAATACTTGCAAGGGATGTTAATGGTAGCCAATCCCAATCCTAACTTTCATTTACTAATTCACTAGTTTAGTTTAAAGTAATTTGGTTTACATTTGACTATTTTGTTATTTTGAGTTCAAAACTATCTTCAAAAACAAAATCAAATCACTACTCCATCTTTCACATACTTACCATGAGTCTAGGTTTCCTTGTGAATTTAGGTTTGTGATTATATATTTGCATATTCTAGCTCTCCTTAGGTTCATACCCTAGCTAGTGAAAGGAATCCAATCCTCGTAGGCTTGACAACCTTTCTTAAATCTCTATACTATTACTTGAACCTCTTATACTTGAGGGTGACTATTTAGCTGACAGCGGACCAGCTTGAGTTGAGGAGGAGGTGGCAAAGGTGGTGGTTGGGTTGAGATTGTGTGTCCAAAAATTGAAGAACCAAATGATATAAGAGTGTGGGTTGAGATTTGAAGATGAGGACGATAGGTGATGGTTGGGAGAGGTTGGGGGTTTTGGGGACAAGTGGTAAACAAAAAATAAAAAAGAGAGAAAAATAATAATAATTAAAAAATATAGAGAGAGAAAAACTATTTTATTTTTTTTTAAGTGAGGGTATAATAGATATTTTGGTACCGAAATGATGTCACGTCAGCAACTCAACGGAGCTTTTGGATGGAGAGTAACGAAATGGACCTATTGGTCCATAATAATTTGAGAGATGAAAGAGTAAACATATCAAATTAAAAGGCGAGGGACTGAAGTGTTTTTTTCAATAAAAGTTTAGGGAGTAGATTGGGTTTAGTCTAGTAGTTAATATTGATGGAGTTGTTCTATGTATCTTAGGTAGCAAATTGGCCATTGAAAAATTTGATCTATACTATTCTAGTTATGTGTTTTAGTAATCATTTTTCAAACTATATATATATATATATATATTTTTTTTTTTACAAAATGTATTGTGCAATTTAGCATGCAGTACAATAATGATATGAGTGTTTTTATTGAGACCTCCAAATCTGCTCACTTGACCTCATTCATAATCGAATTATTAAATTACATATATAACCTACTATAAAATGACTATTAAGGACAATAATTATATCAAAAAATATTATTTTTATTTCTCTAGACTTTCCAATTCAATAATAATCAGATTGCATACTTTATTATTTTTCTTATCTATTTTCATTTTCCAATTTCACTACATACTCATTAAAACATTCATATATATTTAATAAGAACTAAAACTATGATTAAGATCATGTGACATAAAAATATATGATATACATGTTGAACACATATTGTGAGGGAGAGCAAAATAAATCATATTATTA
>BDJD01000309.1:174113-236447 GCA_002564525.1 Rosa multiflora
AAAAAAAAAAAAAAAAATTATATATGTAGTGATATCTTATGCAAATTTTCAGCCAAACGATGATCAATTTGGCTGAAAAATTTGTAGAATGTTATATGTGCGCTACTATGAATTTATATAGAATGTCATACAGCTCAATTACATGTTTTGTTTTTTTTGTTTTTTGATAGAATTCCATGCTACGTACATTTGCATTGATCATACTCTAAATCATGTATATATAACACATGCATGGATACTACAAATTAGCTTCATGTGAAGAGGTGAGAGATCAAAAGCAGCACTACTAACGGTTATAAATCCATCGTTCGACATATTTTGAGATGTCTTGAATTTGAGAATAATCCCGCACGCGTACTAGCCAATTCATTTAAAGGGGATCCACTGGAATGGTCTTTAGCAATGCCCAAGCTTGGAAAGCGTTGTAGTAAGTCCAACGAAATATCTATAGTAGAGTGAAAGAGGGAATCAATATAATATACGGTCATACGAACGAAAAAAAGAGAAGATTTAAACCTCTTGCTATAGTAATGATTTATCATCTATCACATACCTAAACGTCTTACTCTCAAACCCGTAGAAATTAGTTTAGCGCGGTCCTTACTCCTTAGCTTTTCAAGTGGAGTAACCGAATAAAGATATTTAGTCATTTTTGGTCTATCCCAATGTAATGCCGTTAGAAGTGGAATACTATTGGTGGAAGAATTGACATTACAAAGGAGTAGTTTCTTGTTCTTCTCAACTATGCACTTGACAATTTCTGTCAACGCACCTGTATCCACTTTTAGTATAGCCAGAGAAAGAGCAGTATGTCCACAGTCGTCTATTATTTCCAAATCTTTTTTTTTTCATTAACGGCAGCAACTCTTTCGCAACGTCCAGAGACTCCCCCCGAACTGCATAGTGAAGAGCTGTCCTGCCGATGTTCTTAGATTTCGCTCTTACTGCCTCTGGATGTTGTTTAATAAACTCCTTTATAGCCTCCAAATTCTTGTCACACACATACGTGAAGAAAGGGGTCCATCTTTCTCATATACTGCAAGTCGTGCCATATGTAAATGAATATCAAGGTAACTTTCTGTGGAAAGACTAGTAATATTTCAAGAAATCAGAGTGAGGAATGAGCATAATACTTTGAACCGCTTCTATTGCCGAGTCAGCATCACCATCACTTGAGCAGGTGTCGTAATCCAAGTCATCTTCAGAATTCTCGTCTGAAAATACAATTGTTGATTCGTTTTAAATTAACATCACAATTCCAAACCATAAATAATAATAATAATAATAAATAAATAAAATTACATTTCAAGTTAGAAAAGAAATAAAATATCTACCAAGTAATTTTATCAAGAAAACTAAATTACCTCAAATCAATTGTACACATATTGTGTGTCAAATTAATTACAAAATCTGATCGAGTAACTAATCTCGCTGAGTTGTTCATAGTTTTAATTCTACCTCTCAAGGACTTATGTTACCACTTAGACAACTCATGTGGTGTCGTGATACTAAGGATCATCATTTAGCCCCTCAGCCCTAAGCTTGCCCCAAGTCCACTCGGCCGATAGGGCCGAAGCCCGACCCAGCATTAGGGCGGGCCGACCAACCCTTTCTAAACTAGGGTAGGGTATGTGCCATGCAAATGAAGCCCGACTGAGCCCTTTTGAGCCCGTTAGGGCCAAGCCCGGCCTTTCCCTTTAAGCCCTAATAATTTTCTATTTTTTCTAATTTTTAAATATGTTTCTCTTTTTTTCGGTAACATACAACTAATGGGTTTCTTTGTTATTAATTTTTACAACTAATGGGTTTCCTTGTTAAACAACAATTAATTTTGGGAGATTTAGAGAGATAGTTAATTAAATATAACCACCTTAACTAATATTAATACATGTTATTAAATAAACTAGAAAGCGTCTCCGAGCTTCTCGGAGTGACTTTGGAACACTTTGGAACTCGAAACCTAGGTTTCGACTGGCGGCGGCGTTCTTCAGGCAAGGAGGCGTCCGTGGAGCGGTATGGCGGCGGGGCGGAGCGGATCCTCAGTGTCGATCGTGGTTTTGCGGCAAGAGGTTTCTGAATTGGAGGCCTCTCTGACCGTGTTTGTTCTGGTTTTCGTGGCGTCGGCTGCGTTTTTCTCTGATCTTCGTAGGTCCAGCAGGTGGGTGGCTGGTTTCGGCAGATTTGTAGGTGGTGGGTTTTCTGGGCAGAGCGTGTTGAATCGGCGGCGGTCCAGGGAGGCAGAAGGAGGCCAACTTGGTAGGTTGTTTCGCACCAGATTGGTACTCCGGCCTTGATCGAGCAGCGTTGCAGGGGTCGTGTTCTTCGGGTTGACTGGTTTGCATCTGATGGCAGGCTGGAAGGGTCACCCGCCGAAAAGTTAGATTGCGGCGGCGAGGGCATGGCAAAGGGATCTTAAGGCTTCTGCTGACTTTGGTTGGGCTTGGGCTTGGGCCTTTGGGCCTGGGCTCCAACTTCAATTGCTAGGCTCTATTTTGTGGGCCTTGAAGGAGGGTGCCTTGCCACCCTCATTTATCACTTAAGGGTGAGGGTGGGCCTGGCCTAAGAGGTGGACTTTCTTGGGCAGTTGGGCTGACCAATCGTTTACAGATCATGACTTTTGTGGGAGTTGGTAATTATCTGGAATAAGATTGGCCTTTTTGCAAGAGGCTTATGGATAAGGAATTGCTCCTATTTTTTTGCTAGGAAGTGGCTCTCTGTTGGTACTGCAATTGCGCGCCTAGCTAATGGAGAGACTAATCAATGATTTTGCCCTACAAGACACGGAGTTGTTCTTAGTTCATGGGTCTGCTTTACAAGTGGGCTCAAATTAACTTGTAATGAGTTTACATTACTTAGATAGGAGCGTAGTTGTTTTCCCGCCATTTTCTGTCTTTAAGTGTATGTTAGATTCTGGCTTATTGGCTGGTCATCTAATGCAATGAACCTTTATTTCAAAAAAAAAAATAAAAAAATAAATGAATGTTATTAAATTAATTCCAAAATACACACACACACACACACACACACACACATATATATATATATATATATTAAATATGATCAACAACAAAAAATTGGCTTGGATTACCTATATAATCATTGAGCAACATTTTGTAAAAAATAAAAATAAAAATAATGTATTTCTTTTTGTTAAACAAAACAAGAGGCTTCTTTCAACCCTATTTGGCCCTAGTCGGAAGATCGGCCTGACCCGGCCCTAATAGGCTGATAAGGGTTAGCATATTTAAGCCTCGATCCGGCCCGACCCGACCCTAAATTTGTTGACTTTGACTAAGGTCGGCCCAGCACTACCCTAAGCCCTAAAATTTAGGGTAAAACTGGCCCTGGCCCTACCCATGATGACCCCTACGTGATGGTTAGAAAAAAGATATTTACCTTAACAAAAAATCCTTACTAGAATAAACTAAGTTCTCGTTTGAGTAATATATTAAGTCACTAACCTAACACCAAACCCCCTTCAGAAACGCGCCTCATGCACTCTAAGACCGAAGCCCACTTCTGCAAAATCCATCTCGTCCAATGGTGCTCCAATGTCTCCTCGCTAACTTTGTGATGCTGCTAGACGGGTGATGATAATCTATGGTCTTTTGTTCTTTGAAAGTGCTTTACTTGAGCTTTTGACAGTGGTAATTGATTTTGTTCTAGTCGAGGCAGCTCTGTGGCTGGGTGTTCATGAGCACCATTATTCAGGGAAGGTGCAGGTTGGGTTTTGGATCCAGGTGGCAACGGCAGTGAGGGCATCTTTGATGAGGTCTGTTGGCTGCTTGGCTAGCATGGAATCCTTCCTCGGTTTGGTTTCGAATCTGGCTATTTTGTAGGTCGTTTGTTTGTCCTCTAGGTGGTGGCACGCGTTGCTGGTGTTGTTTCCTTCAAGTGAGAAGGCGGGGTTCACGGTGGGTTTTGTGATGACTCGTAACGGCAGTATCCACTAGGGGTGTGCGTGGCGACGTGTTGCACATGATGTGGAGACTGGAATGAGGCTTGGCCACTATTGGGCCTAGGGTTTGCTTGTCTTTTGTGCTGCAAATTTAGTTTTTTTTTTTAAGAATTTCCTACTTTTATAAGAGCTATGCAAGTTGGTTCTTAGTGAGCGTCAATGGTCGAGTTTCAGGTACTTTGCCTAATTGCTATGTCTGAGTGTTATCATAGTTTATAAGCTTACTTTTCTAGGAGCATTTTAATGCGACGTTTTAATTGTGTTTCCCTACATTTTTCTGCGCCATTTCCTTTAAAGATCCCTGTTTTGGAAAGTTTCTATTCTTTGATTGGGAAAGTTCCTTATTGTAGAAAGTTTCCATTTTTGTAGTTTTCATTTCTCATTTCTGGCAAGTTGCCATTTTCAGTTTAGGAAAGTTTCTATTTTTCATTTTTGGTAAGTTTCTATTTTCATTTTTAGAAAGTTTCTATTTTGAGTTTAGTTTCTATTTTCAGGACCTCCGAGCTAAAAAGTGGAAATGAACGTATGAATGGAATGAGGAGCTTGCGAACATCAAGACGAACGAATATGAGAGAAAACGGTCCACACATTTGAGCAGAAATGAAGAAACAAGCTTTCCTAATCCAACTAGGAAATCCTACGAAATGGAGGAAGGCTTCCCTAGCGAGTTTCCAACGCAACCATGAAAAAGAAATGGAAAAATAATGTGTTTTGCGTTGGAATGTGAGAAGGCTTGAAGATGAAGCAACGAGGCCCAAGAACTCTTTGGATTTTCGGCAAAATGGATCAAGGCCCATCAAAGCCATGACATTAGGGTTTGTGACGCAAACCCTAACCCTAAATGATGTTTTGCCGTGAAAACCAAAGGGGGGAGAGAAGAAAGTGGCGTGAAATTCAAGAGGAAATAAAAGATTACACAAGAGATTTTCTAGGGTGAAGTTTATGGAAAGAAAAGCACCAAATTGCGTCTAGATGCATTCCTAGAAACCCTAAGTATATTTTGGACGAAAATACAAGAAGAAAATCAGAAAATATTCAAGGTATTTCGGCAAGAATATATTAGGGAATCTTCTTGGAGTTTTGTGATTGGTTGGATGACACACTAGGGCTTATTTGGCAATTTCTCATTGGTGGAAGGCATGTGGAATTATTAATTTAATTCCTTGAGAAAATAAACAGAAAATCACGGCTTGGAGGCCAAGCATAGCCGTCCCCTATATATATGCACCACCCTAGACGTCTCGAGGATCATCTCACTACTACACAATTCAGAAAATTCTCTCTACGCGCGGAAGCTCTCTCCATTCTCTAGTGCAATTTTGGTGTTTTCAAGCAAGGAAGAAAGAAGCAAGCTTATGCCGTGAGCATCATCATCCATTCCACCTTGAAGCCGTGTACTTTGAAGCTTGCTTTCGAGTTTCAATTGTTCATCATTCGAATCATTCATCCATCTCTCCATTCACGGTGTAATTCAACCTTCTTTCTTGTAGTTTTGATTTCGTTGGATGTTGTTCTAGTTAACATTGATGTTTGAACAAGGTTTATAATCTGAAAATTTACGATTTGATTAAGGATTAAAGGATTTGTGATTTCATATGTGGTGATTCTAAAGTTGCTTATGTGTGATTGTTTGATTGAATTTGCTTTATAGATATCTCTTGTATGTTAATCTTAATTGGTTCGAAACTTTTAGGGTTTATGTATGAGTGGTGCTAGGTTTAAGAACATGAAATCAACTTTTTGTTTTGTGTAACTTGAATCAAAGTAGTAAAGGTTTTGGACAAAGATCGAATTCAATTGAAGAGGATTGCAATTAGGTGAACTTATTCATACTAAGTTGTACACTTGAGTTGATAGCCTTTCCTTGAACTTCTTGCGTTGAACATGTATGATTGACTAGCTTTCTAGGGTTTGATTACATGTTTGATAGGATTAATCTATGTGCTTTCATTTAGATTAATTAGCATTGAAAAGTAAAATATGGGAAATCGTTTGCTTTCGAATGTTTCACATGATCAACTTCTCTCACATGACTTGGAAGAACAATATGAAGTTGGTTCGAATTTAATCATGAAATCGGTTTTAATCCTTGTTTCTCACATGTCATTCTTGTATTTTTGTTTTTGTTTATACTTAGTTTTAATTCCTTTTAATTTTCGAAAAACCAAAAACCTAAAACCCCCCTAAATTCGTGAATAGTGTTTATATGTGTAAATATTATACTTTATTTTATTTTAATTGTTTATATTGTCTTACATTGACAGGTGTACCCTCAATCCCCGGAATAGAACGATCCCTACTTACTTATACTATTAATGACATTTCAGGGTTAAATTATATGCTTGCTTTGAGCGTATCACAAGGAACCAACTGTGGCTGAGCTGGAGCAGTATCGCGAGCTAGAAGCAATGGAGAGGTATAATTATGCAAATATTTGATTGAATTTACTCGTTTATGCGATTTCTGCAATTTTCTTGAACTTTTACTCACTATCCATTTTATGTTTTAATTTGTAGAAACTGCTGGACTTAGATTGGATGAACCAAGCTCTTCTACTACCACTACTGCAACATAAAGAAGATGCACAGTTCAGTTTTCTGCCGGTGCAAAGGTTTTGGTATGCAATCAGTCTTGTCACTTATCTCTTCAATTTATTTTCATCATGTTTTCTTTAAGTTCATCAATTATGGGTTGCTGCATCAAGTTGTTGCATTCTGTTTTAGTCTCTAATATTGAAAAACTGAAACTGTGCATCAGCATCCCCATAATGGAGAAGATGAGGTGATGGCTGATCAGAACATTAATGCAACCTAAGTTGTGTTTTTTTTTCTTTAGTTTTATGTGTAATGGGACGGCGTATTTTTTAGTTAATTGTTGGTCATGTAATTTCTTTATAATTGCTGTGTTTTTATTTTTTTATTTTTTTTTGGACTTTTGGATGAGTTGCAGCTTTGTACTTTGTTGTGGACTTGTGCAATGTGCCGTATGATGTACTTTTACACTTTTAGGTTCTATAACTTGTAGTTGTAGCTGAATGATTAATGTGTGGATGATATGATGTAGTGGGCTACAGCAGCAGTAAATATAGAAACCATAAATAGGCTAAAACTGTGCTGTAAAAGCCCAAAAACTGGAAAACTGATTACTAAAAAAGTATGAAAAATTAAGCTGCTAAAAGTAAAAAGTTGGAAAATTGAAATGGGCCTTCTGAAGCCCAAAAAATTTAGATGGCCCAATAGTTCGGTGGAAGCCCATTACCGAATCAAACCAACCTAATAATCGGCATACCGAAAATTCGGTTTAGGCCTTGCTAGACCCGGTTTCGGTTACAGTTTGGGCTTACCGACCCACTTCGGTTCGGTAGTGGTTCATTTGTGGTCTGTTTTGGGCCAAATCCAGCCCTAGGCAATACATGGTTGATAGACGTCTATTGAGGGGCAATACACGGCTGATAGTCTTCTATTGGGGGGGGGGGGAATACATGGCTGATAGTCGTCTATTATGGGGCAATAGACTATCGGGCAATAGACGTCTATTGGGGGGCAATAAATGTCTATTGGGGGCAAAAAAAATATTTCCGGTGAGATTTTAAGATTTTTAGCAAATTCCGACTGGTGACCGGAATCCGGCGAAAGTTGGCCCTGATTCCGGCGGCCAGTGACTAGGCTCCGGCGAAGTCTCCTATGGTTTTTCTCTCTCTCTCTCTCTCTCTCTCAGTTTCAAAGGGGTGAGGGTAAAATGGTATTAAAAAAAAATAAAAAACAAAAAAAAAATCTTAATGGGGTATTAGGGTAGACCTCCTTAGAGTGTTTTGGGTAAGAGGGAATTAAAAAAACTTAATGGGGTAAGTGGGAAAAAAATCTCTAAAAATGGGGTAAATGAACAAAAACCCTAATTTAAAATACTTAAGCCTAAAAACAGGAAAATTTAGTACTCAGAAGACGAGATAGTTTTAACAACAGATTTACAAATTTTCTTATCGATCTTCCCCACTCATTCAGAAATAGAAGCAAATGACGTGTCCTCAATTGTGATAATCTCAACCCCAACTGAAAGAGGAACCTCCTTTCCAACTAGTTTGCCTAAAGCTGAATAATTAAACAAAAGAATTGAATTTAATTTCTATACCACTTATACATTTAGGAGTGCAAAATTAGACAATACGGTTAAGGAATACAACTTTATCTTTTCTAAAAAGTTTGAGAATTTTTCCTTTCAAAAAATTTTAATCATTTTACATTCTACCTAAAGAAGTTACACAATAATATTATTGAATAATAAAACTCCGTCTTTTCGTAAAAGTTCAATAATTTTATATTCTATCTAAAACATATACCAAATGTGTGACATGTTTGGTGAAGAATTTAAATATACAATTATTAGATGGTTTAACCTAATTATTAGTGTGGCGACACCATCAACGCTATCTCTCGACCGTCCTTGGAAACACTTAACCTTTCGTAGAAATAAATTATCTATGAGATTGTTTATTTATGTGTTCTATCATTTACTTTTTCTCTAATATTCTTTTAGTTATCTCCAGTATCTCACTAATACATGTATGGGTATATATCCATTATCATATCTATTATCAATTTTTTTGTTTTTCATTAGAACTACAGCGATATGATTTAAAAAGGAAGAGCGGATATAATTTATGTGATATATGTGCACACAAAACTCACTCAAGACGGAGCGTTCAAAAGCACAAGGAGAATGAAGGTTGTAGTTATTTGACCACATGTCTTTTTTCAACCCAAATGAGTAAAATTTATGCAGTGCTCAAATGTGATACACATGCAAAAGATCTATATATAAAAAAATAAAAAAAAGAATATGGTTTAAATAGTAACATTCCTTTAAATTTCACAGAGTACCATAAGTTAGCTTTGAAGAAGATTCTAACTTATCAACTTATGGGATTAGAACGCGCTCCAGGCGCCCCTTAAAAACACTAGGTTTTCGTGTGCTCCTCTTTGCTCGTCCGGCGGCTCACCGTGCCGAGGTAGGCTTCTGGCCTCGTCAGAGGATGGTGAGTGCAGCCAGACCAGTTGACTGTTGCCGAGTTAATGGTGTATCGTAGAAGTGGGGACGAGCAACCTGGGTGGCAGTGATGGGATCGATTTGTGCTTCTGTTTCGATCACCATCTCTGAGGGTTGCGATTTGGGATGTTCAACCCAGATCTGGTACGATTTGGTTGCTAGGGTGGTGTGATGGCGAGCGAGACCTTGACTCGAAGGTGATTTGCCGACGTAGGTTGCATGATAGAGGTGGCGGCAGCTACAACGTCGTTATGCAGGGGGCGGCGGGACCTTCTGGCATAGGCGTATTACAAGGAAGATGGATGGCTGTTGGATTTCGGGGTGGGCATATCGATCTCGATCGGTCCCTCCCTGATCTTTGGTGAACGCAGGTGAGGCGCAGCGATGGGGTGATACTGGCCGGCGGCGATCGGTGTCAATGAAGCACCGGAAATCTGGGCAGTGGATTGGGCGTTGTTATGCTGCTTGTTGGGTTGGGTTGTGTTGTTGAGCCCTTGTTGATGGGCTACTCTTACTAGTGATTTAGGGCTTGGTTTTATTTTAATGTTTTTTGTTTTTGTTGGTAATAAGACACTACATGATGTGGCAGAGACAATCTTCTCTTTGGCCTTCTAGTAGGGCGTTCCTATTTGGTTTTGGGTCAGCGAAAAAGTCTAGCTGTGCCATAGATGAGCATTATTGACCTTCGGTTGGTCTTGTCTGGTTTTGGGTCAAAGGTGATGGTGATTTGGAGCAGTTGTGAATTGATGGTGTTGACAATAGGGTGGTGACATTGTTAGGTTTACTTTAGTCTGAAGTCTGAATGTTCGGCAATCCTTTTGGTCGGGTTTAGGTCATAATGAGTGTAGGCTTGGTCAATCAAAAGCTGGTTAGGTGGACTCTGGGTGGCGAGTTAGTTTGACACAAGTGAGTTGTCTGGTTTTAGGATTCGTATTGGCTGGACGAGAGGTGAGATGTCATTGCCATATAGTTGTAGTGCAAGTTTGGAGTCGGGGTTTTTGGTCTCTTGAGTCAGTCATTATGGAGTTCCAGTGTGAAGTTTAGTGGTCATTTTTGTGTATGAGATGTTGCCTAAAACTCGTTGTAAGCAGTTCATTATTAATAAAATTCTTCTTGATAAAAAAAAAAAAAAAATCTGGTTTTATCATATCTCCTCAACACCACCTGAAATGGTGGAAGAGAAAAATGCACCGACAGTGTCTGGACGCTTTGAGGATTGTCAAAATGATACCTGAACTTTAAAACTTATCAATGCGATACCTGGACTTATATTTTCTTGTCAACGTAGTACTTATGTCAACGTTCTGTCACAGCACCGTTAAATTTACCAGCGTTAGTGTGAGGCACGTAAGGTACAAAATGATGGTAAAAAGACTGATTTGCCATATAATTGACATTTTATTACTATTTTTTTTTGGTAAAAACATTTAAATTTTTTTTAATAAAAATGATCTATTTACCTTTAAATTTAAAAAAAAAAAATTTTACCCCTCCACCTCTCGTCTTCTTCCTCTCCCCTCAATCAACCACTCTCTAAAAAAAAATGACTTCGCTTGCCGATTCGTCCCACAACAACCCCTCAATACTCCTCTATTTCAGGCACATGGCGCTGAAGCAGTTGACCTCAACGAAAGGATAGGTGGCGCACTCCATCGCCGATTTCAGATCTTCAACAAGCGAGGCTTCGAAAAGATTTTGTCCTTCATTTTGGAGGACGAAATTGAAATTTAAATTGAGATTTGGATTTGGATTGGGTTCTCTGTAAACTTCGACGGTACTCAAAGTGGGACTTGAGATCGAGGAAGGAAGAGGACGGAGAGATCGTCTATATCATTACTTGCTGGTGTTTTTGTTGTAGTTAATAGCTTGATATTAATGGATTTTGAGTTTGAGTTCGAGTTTTGGTGGAGTTGTGGGTGTGGGTGGTGACGGAAAATGAAATTCTTTCTGCAAGGTCTTCTTGGTTCTTCTTCTTCATTACCCATTTCACAACATGTCTGTATTGATGTTGTTGAGGCGATTTCAAAGGAGGAATGAAATTTTGTGTTAATTCGATCTGATACATCTGTGATTGTTTTGCAATCCAAGTCTTTGTGGTTTCTTTGTTGGACTTGGAGGTGTTGAAGAGGCCATTGACCTCGCGGCCGAAGTTGATAAGGTAGTGGGTCTCCTCCTAGATCCAATGCTAGGCTTGCTTCTTCGGGGCGCGGACCTCATGGTCCTCGCCGCAGCTGCTCGTGTTGCCACCTGGCGCAACGGCGGCAGCTAACTCCATGGTGATGTCGCCGTCAGGGAAGGAAGAGGCGTGGGCGGTAGACCTGTTCGTGCATTTTTTCTTTCTGTTAATTATAAAATTCATTTTTAAGAATTAATTATAAAATTCATTTTTAAGAATTAATTATAAAATTCATTTCTTTCTTTCTGCTCGTTTTCTTTTGGTTCCGCTGTAAAATAATTGATCCAACACTGTAGCAGAGGCCAAGGTATGTTATTGAGATTCTCAGAACTTGTTTTTCAATTTCTGCATATGGAAAGGGTTGTCATATGGATTACTGTTTAGCATATGGAAAGGGTTGTCATTATCATATTTGGAATGCTTGATCATACACATTGAAGGAATCCTGCATATATGGTTGAATGCCTTACTGTGATCGTGTGATGTAAAGTGTGAAATTGAGAATTATATGATTACTGTGATGGTATGATATGATGATTTTGATTGAGTATTGTTTGTTTCAAGTATGTTATGGTTTTTAGTTAACAATTAGAAATATGTCTCCCAACATAAAATCTGCAGTATTGTTATTTTCATGGCATAAATTAATAAGTTCATACAGAAACAGAGCATATGGTTATTAATTCTAGTTTTGGTATTCTTGAAAGATGTATTGGTCATTTTGCACAAAGCAAGTTTTCACTATTACTCTTCAAGGATTTTAAGTTTTAACAAAACTAGAACTTGTGTTTTTGCATTTAAAATTGCACTTATATTTTGTCTTTCAAAGAAGTAGTTCACTGTGTAATTTTGAATACAGAACAGTATCACCGTAAGACATTCAACCATATTAAATTTAAAGCTCATGACTGCTTTTGAATTTTATGTCTTTTGCTTTATTGTGTTCGTGTTATTAAAATACATGATTTTGTTTTTAAAATCTGACACACAGATACAAGTTTTACTGGAGAAATCTTATTTGCTTTATTATTTCTGTGTTTTAGGTCTAAATGTGGTCACTATAGGTAAAATTTAGTTGCTTAATGGACGGAATTATAAGAAGTGGAGAAACCAAGTTGAATTTTATCTGTCTATGCATCAAAATATGGATCTTTGCTTGATTGATGAACAACCATTAGAGTTAGACACTGAGAGCACAGAAGAAGATAGGAAATATTATAAGGAGTGGTATAGCTCCAACAGGAAAGCTAAAAATGTGATAAGAACCTCCATGTCTGACACTGTTAGGGGTTCAATCATAGAGCTAGAGCTTGCCATGGATTTCCTAGAAGCCATAGGAGTAAGTATCAGGAGAGTGACAAAGCTGAGGCTGCTAGGTTACCCAAAAGATTTAATGAGCTGGAGTTTTCAGGAAAAGGAAGTGTGAGGGAACACATTATGGAGCTTATTGACCTTAACTCGAGGCTGAGGGATTTAGACATGGGAGTTAAAGACTCTCAGGTTGTGCATGTGGCACTTCAGTCATTGCCTAACACCTACAGTAACCTGAGAACCTCATACCATGCCCAAGAGTCTAACTGGGACCTGAACAAGTTAATTTCTATATGTGTAGTAGATGAAGAGAGGATCAGAAAAGAAGGCAGACCAACTACTGCAATAAACCTAGTTGAGAAGCCTAAATGGAAGAAAAAGAACCAACTTAAGGCCAAGAAGACTACCACCACTAAAGTCCCTGGCAAACCTGCATAACATAAAGCTGAGAAACCTTTTAAGTTTAAGTGCTATTTTTGCAAGAAAATAGGGCACATGAAGAGAGATTGCAGTGGTTTCAAGGCTTGGATGATAAAGAAGGGTGAGTCTTTTCAAAATTCTGTCTTTTCTCTAGAAGTTAACTTTGTTAATATAGCATCTCACTCTTACTGGTTAGACTCAGGCTCACATATACACATTACAGATTCCTTGCAGGGTTTAACAAACAGGAGGACACCAAAGAAAAGTGAGGTCCAAGTCGGTGTGGGAAATGGTTCAAGAGTAGCAGTTAAGGCCATTGGGACCCTGAAAATTGATTTAAGCTTAGGAAATTTTATTTTTCTAGATAGTGTTTATTATTTTCCTTCCTTGAAAAGGAATTTGATTTCAGTAGGGCTTTTAGTTAAGATTGGTTGCAAACTCATTATTGATTTCAATGGAATAAAGTTATTTCAGGGTTCAAATTATCTTGGCTGTGGTGTGTTTATGCATGATTATTTGAAATTAAATTATTCTGTTGCTCAACAGGAGATTATGTTGATTGAAAATAATCAAAACACTATAAAGAATAACACTGTCACAGGTACAAAGAGAACATTGTTCAATAATAAGTCTGCAAATATATGGCATAGAAGATTAGGCCGTATATCCAAAGAAAGACTGAAAACACTTGAGAAAAATAAAATTTTACCTGCATTGGATTATACAAATTTGAATGACTGCATTGAGTGTTTTAAAGGGAAATTGACAAACTTCAGAAAGACAAAGGCCTTAAGAAGTCAAAACCTATTAGAACTAATACATACAGACATATGTGGTCCACTTAAACACAAAACTATCTGTGGAAATTTTTACTTCATCCCATTTATAGACGATTTTTCTAGACACTATTATATCTATTTAGTATCAGAAAAATCACAAGCTCTAGATGCATTCAAAATTTATAAAACTGAAGTTGAATTGCAGCTAGAAAAGAAAATAAAGTTAGTGAGATTTGATAGGGGAGGAGAGTTCTATGGTAAACACATTGAAGCAGGCCAGCAAAAGGGTCATTTTGCACTTTATTTACAGGAAAATGGCATTAAGGCTCAGTACACAACTCCCTATAATCCTACCCAAAATGGAGTAGCAGAAAGGAAAAATAGGACTTTGTTAAGCATGGTGAGAAGTATGATGTGCACTACAAGTCTACCTATATTTTTATGGGGTGAAGCTCTTAAGACTGCAAATTATATTTTCAATAGATCACCTGGTAAATCAGTAGACAAGACACCATTTGAGTTGTGGTGTGGAAGGCAACCTAGCTTACATCACTGCCATGTGTGGGGATGCAAGGCTGAGCCAAAGTTGCCAAATGCATTGACACAGAAGCTTGAATCCAAAACGGTCAGTTGCCATTTTATTGGCTACTGTGAGAAATCTAAAGTTTACAGGTTCTATGTAGCTCAAAATTTTACCAGAACTTTTGAAAGTCATCAAGCAAAATTTTTGGATGAAGGTTACAGTAATACTAATTTTGAAGACTTGTCCTTAGAGTTAGAAGAAATTACTGAAAACGAAAATCTACATAACATTTTGCCTTTAATCCAGTCAAATAATGCAGATACAGAATATCAAAGCCAAAATCAAGTTGTAGAAGAACCAGTAGCCCTAGAACCTCATATAGATGAATCTATGGATGATGTCCATTTAGAGAATAATCCTGCAAAATAACAAATTCCACCTCAGCCTAGGAGATCACAAAGGGAAAGAAGACCTGTATATGGGGAAGAGAGTGATTTTATAGTATACCTGCAAGAAACTGATATCCTAGGTGAAGATAATGATCCTTCAAGCTTCAAGCAAGCTGTTGAGAGCCATGAAGTTGAAGAATGGCAGGAGGCTATGAAGGCTGAAATCGAGTCAATGAAGCAAAAATCTGTATGGGAATTGGTTAAGCCAAACCCAAACCCAAACAAAAAACCAATAGGCTGCAAGTGGGTGTTTAAGACAAAAAGAGATGCAAATGGTAATATAGAAAGGTATAAAGCCAGGCTATAAGGGTTTCACACAAAAAGAAGGCATAGACCATACCGAAACTTGCTCTCCAGTTTCAATTAAAGACTCATTTAGAATTATAATGGCTCTACTAGCTCATTATAACATGGAGCTGCATCAAATGGATGTGAAAACAGCTTTTTTGAATGGAGAGTTAGATGAGGTCATATATATGAAACAACCTGAAGGTTTTGTGAAAACAGAAAAAGAAGATCATGTATGCAAACTGAAAAGATCAATTTATGGACTTAAGCAGGCTTCTAGACAGTGGTATAAGAAGTTTGATTCAGTGATTTCATCTTTTGACTTTTCTGAAAATATTGTAGATGAATGTGTGTACATTAAGACAGTAGAGAATAATTTTTTATACTGTATGTAGATGATATCCTTTTAGCTAGCACTGACATTAAATTGCTTAAAGACACCAAAACCTTCTTATCTAAAATTTTTGACATAAAGGATCTAGGTGAGGCCCGCCTTAGCCTATACCCAAAACAAACTCATTGCAAATTTCAAAAAGCGAGTCCTTGTGCTTTTCCCAAACGCCGCCAAAAAAAACCACAATCCGTGCCAAACCTTAAACATGACTTCCACACCGTTCATTACCACAAATATAAACGGTTCAGATTGCGCTAAAACCCATGACGCGGATCGATCCCCTAAGCCGTCGATAAGCACCCGCATCCAACGTCCATCATTAACTCCGCCTTTGTTTCAAATTCCCAATTCCAATCTCAAATCCCTAATTCCCTTGCTATAAATACCCTCACTTACCACCATCTTCCCCATCGAATCATCTCAATTCCTTCATCTTCATAAAAATCAGAGTTTCTCTCCTTCAAATTTTCCGGTGAAAATGTCAGGCCGCGGCAAGGGAGGCAAGGGGTTGGGCAAAGGAGGAGCCAAGCGTCACAGGAAGGTTCTGAGGGATAACATCCAGGGCATCACCAAGCCCGCCATTCGCCGTTTGGCTCGCAGAGGCGGCGTCAAGCGTATCTCCGGTCTCATCTACGAAGAGACCCGAGGTGTCCTCAAGATCTTCCTCGAGAACGTCATCCGTGACGCCGTTACTTACACCGAGCACGCCCGGAGGAAGACCGTCACCGCCATGGATGTCGTCTATGCTTTGAAGAGGCAAGGAAGGACCCTTTACGGGTTTGGGGGTTAATTTGGGGATTTTACTTGGTGGGTTTAGTTTAGGACTGGTTCTAGGTATTTTATGTTTAGATCTGGGTGGAATGAGTATTTCAAATACTGTATTTGGTTGTTGAATTTGCTGTTCATGTAATTTGCAACCGTATTTTGAAGTAATGGAAGTTTAATTTCTGTATAAAACTTGCGTTTGGCTAGTTATTTTTCTTTTCGGTATATGCTATTTTCTTCTGTTCCTTGAAAATTCTGAGAGTAAACCCTGAATTCTCAATTGGTTTTCTTTCTCATTGTTTGGCTAGAACTGGGCCGCTAGCAAAACATTGAATTAGCTATTGGGTGTTCGAGTGAATCTTTTAGCAACTCTATTATTTGAGTAAAATATTTAAATGTTAGCAGTTTATCTTATGGTATCGCTTAGACTCTAAATATTCTATGGCCTTACGTTTTGCGATGGACACGGCCTTATCCCTGAATTGACTGCAAATTTCGCTTTGATGAATTACAACCTCTCATGTGAGTTGGCAGTTTGGTTCGTTTAGCATATTCCTAATTTTCTGCCTAATCTAAGTATTCCAGACACGTTACCTAAGTATTAGTATCATAACAATATACAAACTTGTACTTTAATCTATTTTCCATTAAAATGACATATTAGCAACTGAAATATATTCATATCAATTGAAAAAAGAAAAACGAAGCATGTGAAGGTTTTCAGTTGTTTGTGCATCTTCTAAACATCTCAAATGACCTTCACGAACCATCTTTTTGGACATAACTCTTATATAGCTGGGATTTGACATGAGTTGTGTGAACTTGTTCCAACTCGACGAAATTTTCTTTCTACAACACAATTCTTGTAAATTGTTACATTTATAAAATACTCTGACCATTTTTTTACACAATTAAATACTAAATTAGTTCTAACTTTGGATCAACAGGTGTAGAGGGAAATTGTTTTAGGCCGTGAGATAAATGCGATCAATAGCATATTTTTTTTTATCATATCAATAACTAATCTTTTTGTGAGTCGAACTTACAACCTCTCACTTATAAATGAGAGACTTATGACACTAGACCAAATGGTACTGGGCCAATCAATAACATTTTGACCAATCAAATTTCATAATAATAATAAAGTATTCCAAAATCTTGTGATATACCAAAAAGATACATTCTTTACCGCTAAAATTATATAACGTCTCGACTCATAGTCTATACCAAGTAATAATAATTGGATAGTTCAAAAATACCTTGTGTCCCCGATTTTGGTCAATACAACAAAGCACCGCCTTTCTAAAAATGTATTGAAGAAAATAGAATAGCAAAAACCAAATTAAATCAATTAGCATCAGCTTAACGTGTCGCAGATCAGGGACACGTCGAAGTACAGCAGGGAGTCCTTATTATAATTTATCCTCTCTACGTAGAGACCGGCCGTATATACAGTCAGGAAGTTTCGAGTAATAATGATGTCGAAAATTGGTAGCCGAGCTTTCTAGCTGAATCCCAAGGCCGGGGAGCTCCGCTACCGCAGCCATCCACCACGTGTAAAATGCTGAGGTGTATCTTCCTATGGTAGCAGACTCTCCAACTCTCGCTCAACGTCAAATCAAGTGCCCGCCTTAGCCTCTACCCTCCTCTCCTCTCCTCTCCTCTCATTCACCATTTCCTCTCTCACCTTTCAATTCACCGCAGACTTTCATTTTGATCGGAATATGGGAATCCCGAGCGACGACGTCGTTGTATTCCAGAAAGCTAAACGTCCTGGCGAGGCTTCCGTCATCACCGTTAATTGCCCGGATAAGACCGGCCTGGGATGTGATATTTGCAGGATCATCCTCGATTTTGGGCTCTGCATCAGAAAAGCTGGTAAAGCAAAATGTTCAGTTGCTTGTGAGAGTTTTGGGGCTTCACATTTGACCCTTTTTATCTTTGACATATTTGTTTGTTTCTCTAACACATAACAATCATGCACCAGTTGTTTGAAACGTAGAGTAGAAGAAAGCTCATTCTATGATTATTTGCTAAGATCTGAGGGGGAAAAAGGAGAAAGCTAAGATGTTTTGTGGGTTTGTTTTTTGGGTTGAGATGGGTTTTTAAGTACTTTTTGGGTTTCTTGATCACTATTGATGCAGCAACCAAATAGCAAGATAGGGACTCTTTCTTTTATTATTATTATTATTATTATTTTTTTTCACTGGTTTTGGTATAATGGGATATGGTCCGATGTGTACTGACCTGATATATATATTCTTTCCCTTTGATGAATTCTCGCTATAGATTTTTCAACTGATGGGATATGGTGCTACGTTGTATTATGGGTGGTTCATCATTCTAACTCAACAACAGTGAAATGGTCGAATTTGGAGAACCAGCTCCTATCCGTGTGCCCGTCATGTTCTGTTCCGTATTACTTCTACCCTCAGACTACATGTTCCTCGCCCCCTGCAGTTTATCTATTGAAGTTTCTTTGCTCTGACCGTAATGGATTATTGCATGGTAAGGGAAATATTTCCCACTTCCTTTTCAGGAACGAACAATATTTTTGTTCAGTTGTCTCCCTTTGGTCTAGTCTCATATTGCCTCAACTCCTTTGTCTTAGATGTCACTGAAATTCTGTCTGATCTTGAGCTTTCGATTCAAAGGGTGAAAGTGACAACAACACCAGATGACAGGGTCTTGGACCTGTTCTTCATAACAGATAACATGTGAGTTTTGCTTTGGTATTCGTTTACTGTTTTTATATCTGAAAGTTTTCATAAATTCTGTATGATAATTTGCTTGTCTTCTCACATTTACATGGTTTCTAGATGGCAAATTGGCTAGACATCATACGTTAGTCGCTTAGATACTTAGCTTGTCTATATGTAACAATATGGGACATGGTTTCTAATTTTACCTACTTTCCTCTTTCTCTCTGAGCTGATATTGATTCCTAACTTGTAACTTTCCACTGCTCTCCACTGACTAAATTTTTTCCTGACCAATTGCTGAAGGATAAAATATCATTATCCTCAGAGACCAGGAATATAACTGGGATCTAGTCAAAATTATTGTCTTTGATTTGGTATTCTTGGTAGTGTAATAAGTCAGTTAATGTAAAATCTTGATGCTATTGCATATAAAGATTCATATGGGCTAAATTCTCATTTCAGGGATCTTCTGCACACAAAGGAGCGGCAAGATAAGACATTGAAACAGTTGCAAGCCGTATTGGGTGAGTCGTGTACCAGTTGCGAACTTCAGTTGGTAGGTCCCGAGTATGATCCCCACCATGGCATTCCTTCTCTGTCTCCGGTAGTAGCTGAAGAGCTATTTAGGTGTGAGCTGTTGGATAAAGAAATCCGTTCTCAAGCTCTTAGTCCTGATATGACGAAATTGAAGAACGCTAATGTAACAATAGACAACTCATTGAGCCCAGCACATACATTACTTCAGATCCACTGTGCTGATCACAAGGGTCTCTTGTATGACATTATGAGAACTTTGAAAGACAGCAACATCAAGGTAAAGATTCTTATATCATCTTTTTTCCAGACAACATCAGATCATATTTTAGTAACTAGGCTATTTTATTGTGTTAGTTTGGTCAGCACATGCCTGATTGCCTGTCCTGGAATGGTAAAATCGCCGGCCACCTAATAAGATGAGTATGGTTAGCTGGTTTCCAAGGTCCTAGTTGACACAGGTTTCCCTAGATGGGAATGAGGTTGAATTCCGACCTCAACCCCAACAAGGGTGATAGAAGGGTTATATATGCATTTGAGTGTGTGTGGAAAGAATGTGAGTTGGTTGGAACTTCTACTTTATGGAAAATTAGGTTGCTCTGTGCAATAATTTGGTGTTAGGACCGAAATATTCACTTTTGTTTCATTTTGTTTTTGCATATTCCCTTGCAGCTCTGTCTTCCTTACACAAAGTATGCGTAAATTCTAAAGTGAAACAAAGTAAGAAACTATGGTGCTTGAAGCTATATAATTTACTCTGATATTGTTTAATTTGCAGAAAGCTGGAAACCCAATCTATACCTAAAGGTCTTGTACGTAAATAATGGTTAATATATCAAGCTCCTTTTGTACGCCCATATATCTCTCTATACTCATTTCTTCTGACCTCATAGAGTTCAATCTCTGTTGTCAA
This sequence comes from Rosa multiflora, assembly GCA_002564525.1. Classification (NCBI taxonomy): domain Eukaryota; kingdom Viridiplantae; phylum Streptophyta; class Magnoliopsida; order Rosales; family Rosaceae; genus Rosa; species Rosa multiflora. The sequence continues at coordinate 194,369 of BDJD01000309.1, forward strand.
CGCTTGACCAATAGGAACTTGATGTTTGCTTTACTAATCCCCGGAATTTCTTTGTAATGGCTTTCCCCATGCCTCTTATTTTGTTCTGTCGTAACACCACATGGAGAAAAACAAGTGTGTCATGCCATTATTCTTTGGCCATGCTTGATGAAGCCATAAAATTAATTTTTGTTAGCCAGGAACATTATGAATGGTCCTATCCTTTATTTTCTTCCATGAATTCATCTAAAGATGTACATTACAGTTGCCAGATTAGTAAGGTTTTGCAATTTTCTGATGCAAAATGTTTGTTATCTTTTTTTTTTGGTTCAGATAGCTTATGGTCGATTTTCTCCAACTACAAAAGGGTATCGGGATTTAGACCTTTTTATTCAGCAAAAGGATGGGAAAAAGATTCAGGATCCGGAGGCGCAGAGTGCATTGTGTTTGAGTTTGAAGGTGGAGATGCTTCACCCACTGCGTGTTATCATTGCAAACCGAGGGCCTGATACAGAATTGTTGGTTGCTAATCCAGTTGAACTATCTGGAAAGGGGCGACCACTAGTTTTCTATGATGTTACTTTGGCTCTAAAAGCACTGAGGATCTGCATTTTCTCGGTATGAATAGGCATCATTATACTAAAAGTGATTCATAAATTCATGAACATTATAGTAGAATAAGACAGGATGTAATGCAATCCAGTCTCATTCATAGATGAAACACTGAAAACACATGTTCTATTGTGAATTGGTAACTCAAGTCACACTGCACAATTTGGCCAAGTTAGAAGTGACTACTGAACAGTTTGAATGGCTTGTGGTCTTGTCTTTCAGGCTGAAATTGGAAGGATCTCAGCTTCAGGTCGTGAATGGGAGGTGTATAGTTTTCTGTTGGAGGAGAATTCCAAATTTCAATTATCAAATATGGTTGCTAAGAATCAGATTGTAGATAGAGTTAGAAGAACACTGATGGGATGGTGAGTAGAATTATCATCTCTCTACCGAGTCTTAATGTATCTATGAGCTCTCTGAGATCTCTGTAGCTGCCCTCCTGGTGGGGTTGAGGCTTAAAATCTCTGATGAATGACCATTGTGTTTCGGTCCTGGCCGCAAGCATGCAGATTCCTGTTTCATATGTAAAGACTAAAGAGCATTGCTTTTTTTTTTTTTTAGGGGGAGGGGGAAAGCAAATTTCTAGTCCTTTTTGATTAATTTGAAGAAATTTTGACCTAATTGTTTGATCAATTTCTTCCCCCTAAAGGGGAAGCCATGTGAAACATGTGAAGTCCTCTTTGGTGTCTACCCACCAGTCCTTTTATGCAGAATATATTGATTATTAGGGAACTGCTGTATTGGTAATAATTTGTTATGCAAAGGACACGGTCAAAGAATCTTCTCATGTCATTCATAATCTCATATTGAAGAAAATCTTGTCAGTAGTCTCCAGTAATTATCTTTTGGCCAATTAAAGGAGTTCTTTCTGCAACGAGCATGGGAAGAATAATGCACCAGATGACGGTAAGTGACCTCCTGAAAAGTCCTCGTCTTACACCCATTTTAAAGTGGGGAGGTCATCGACAGCGGGTTGGTTATGTCATATGTGTAATATTCACTATCCTTGATTCCTTGACGACTATGGGTCAGGAAGACGATGATTTGATGACTGGTGTTAAATATCAGACGAGGGTCTGGGAATTTCTTGGCATGTCTCAGATGTGTCATAAAAGAATCAGATTGTAGATAGGGTTAGAAAGATGATAATTCTACTCACCATCCCATCAGTGTTCTTATAACTCTATCTACAATCTCATTCTTAGCAACATGTTTGCATGAGGTTTGGTTCATAAAAGAAGCTAATCGCCATAAAAGGAAAAATAACACTGATGTGTCCTACACAATTTATAGAATACATTTTAATAAATTAATTTTATTATGTAAACAAAAAAAAGAAAAGACGTATTGTTAGAGCATACTTTCTAAGAAAAAGTTTATAAAAGTGCGTTTTAGTATTTATTATATAAGCAAGTTTAATCTCCCAACGTAGATGCACGCATCCGAAATCTTTTAAATCTATTGGCCACAAACTGGTTGAAGTTAGAATTCAAACATTAGACATAAGAGTCTATGTTAGACCGCTCGAACGATATTATCACACCAAGCAGTTAGCTTGAGTATCTAGGTTTTATCAAAAGTTACAACATAGATGCTTAAAATAATCGATCGCTGAATTCATTTTCTATCTATATATTTTTTATTCTTGTTACTCGTCTATTTAAGTAATTTTTTTTTTTGTTGAGAAGAGTCTATTTAAGTAATTATATTGGATGCAAGAGCCGACAACTAGAATTGGGCATGCCGTAACCTTTTTGGACACGTGGAACTCACCCGCAAGACACACTTTGCATAGGAGGGGATCTGATTTAAATCCAAATCACCCTAAGATTATCCGCAAATCAATCCAAAAGAACAAAAGAAAAAGGAAAATAGAAAAAGGAGTGAGAGAAAACGTGTAGTGTAACCGTGCAGTTCTCCATTTGAAGAAGCCACATTTCTTCACAGGCTCCACCCGTCATCTCATTGCTTCCCTCCCACGCCACATCACCAATCTCAATTATTTATTTATCAAATCACAGATTACTTTATTACTAATTTACGTTTTGGTAAAGACCAAAGCAACGCCCCACTCTCTCTCTCTCTCTGTCTCTCGCTCCTCGCATTTCAATAATTCATTCCACCACCAGAAGAAGAAGACCGGAGCCGCCAAAGGCCGCGTTTGGATCGAGCTTCAGCGACTTTTGGATTCTAATGCGCTTAAGTTGATGATCTCGACGACGAGGAGGAGGAGGAGGTCTGTATCGTAATCATCAGAATGCCGCAAGCTTCTTTCACGCCTCGAAGCTCTGCCTATCTCGACGCTCTCACCCAAGAAATCGAGAAGAAACTCCAGCGGGTTCGTTTTTTTTTTTCTTTTTTTTTTAACTGAGATTTAACTCTTCGATTCTTTTTGTTTGGTTTAGTTACTGAAAATGTAGGGAAGAATCGAGTAACCGAACTATAGTAAGATTTTTTTTTTTTTTTTTTTTATCTCGAAAGTTATCTGGTGAATTTAATATACCGTTTTTAATATTGGATACTATAGAATTCGTAATCCATTTTTTTTTTTTTTTTTAAATTTACTTGGTGACTACAAGTTTAAATAGATCAAAGACACGGGACCTCACAAGTACATGATGCTTTGAGAGACTATCCCTCTTTGTTGTGGCTTAAGATGGATTGTAGATATCAAATGAAAGGACTTACCGTTGTTGTTCCCAGACTCATGCTTAAAAAGAAATAGAAAAGCAGAAATTCAGAAGTTTTATTACTTTTGTTTACCAAGTCTGGGAGCATAACTTTGATTTCTGATTGCAGGTCGGGCAATACCCTCGACATCTTATAAGCCTGTTCTTCCGGTTGTTGTATCCGTGGTACTGGCCCTCGTCTTGTTGGAATTTTGTGATGGATTGCATAAAGGCAGTATTGTATTCTCTGTTGGGATTAATCTATTCAAGTTTAGAGAAGCTGAAAAAGCCAAAGTTTTGAGTTCTCGGAATTCCAAAAGGTGTAGCCTCCTGTATTAGTCAAAAACTGAAAACCGCTAAGAAGGCTAATGTCAATTTGGATGATCTGTACTGTACATGTGCTTTTGCTGTTCGTAGTTGCCATTAGCCTTTTGAGTTCATCATATGTTGGACCTGTTTGTTGTCCTAAATTAGATTCGACTTGTATTGGTGCTCATTTGTACATGCTCACTCCGCTTTGAATATGGAGGTTGAGGTTTGTGGAGCGGGGTTTTACCTGGTATTCATCAGGGATGGTCTGAAGTTGAAAGTTACCACTCTCAATTGCAGCCCTTAGTAGAGGTGTGGAGGATTTCTCAGAAGTGGGTCGGGCTTTGGAAGATTGTAAAGCTTACATGTCTGCTTTTTCAGTTTATCCATGTTCGACATATTTATATAGAAGTAAATAATATAGCTGATTGTTGAGCTCATCTGGCTTAATTTGGTATGCGATGATATTTGGTTAGGGCCTCAGGGGAGACTGATGTGTTCTTTATAAGGATGTTTGTAATTTGTATTCTGAGGCTTGGGATCTCTAATAAATAATAACGGGTGTGATTTTTGTAATTGAGAAAAAAAATTGAAACTATAGTATTTTCAGCTATCGTGTACAACTTGTTTGATGTGGTACGGTAGTTTCACAACAGCAACAACGTTCGTGGTTCACAAAGGAATTGTTTATTAACGCAACAGTGTCATTACTTAAATAATTACAAATTCTAATGAGGATTTATTAAAATGAGGGTTTTATGATGACTTTCTAATAAATGGTCGTTTTGTTACATTATTGCAAATCAAACATGTAATAACGTTTATCTATGTTTGCTTTTGTCTGTAAAGGTTTACTTTGAGTTAAGTTTGGCGTGTCATATAATTGAAGACCATATACATATCACAGCCTTTCGTGTGATCCAACGGTGGCCTTATTTGGGTTGGTTAGCGTTAATGTTCGACTAACGTCTTATGTTTCAGTCATTGTTCAACAGCTCTCGTACCAACAGTTTTTCAGGCTAACCACCACTCCCAAGTCCTCAGTTTTCTTTTTGGAATTCAAGTATAACAAACAACTATTCTGTTCTAAAGCTTTTGCTAAGATCAAAATGGCTATAAGCTAACAAAACTCAAAACCACCACACAGAATAGTGAACCCGAAAAGAACAGAAACCTCAAAATTCCAACTCCTTCAATCTTAACAGTTAAATGAAAACCAAGGGTATAAACATGTAGAGCACGAAGAGGCGATGAATTTTGTTACTTTACTCGCCGTTGATAGTGGTCGAAGTTGCCAGAAAATAGAGAATGTTGCCAAAAACCCCGAGGAGCTTCTCTCGTTTGATTCTCTCTGTTGGCTTGTTATCTGGACAAACAAACACCATGGATAAGTCAGCGGTGTCGAGACAAAGTTGTTGCTACCCGTCCGTCGCTAATAAGTGGCTGAAATTGGAGAATCCGAGAAGTTTTCGGGCTTCGAATTGCAGTCATGTTTTGTCGTTTGAACCAAATAACCCCTGCTTCGCGTTGCCAAGACGAAGTCAACCACGCTGGTCCCACGTCTAGACGTCGGCGGACGGAGAAGAAAGAACCGGATTGATCCACGAACTTCCGATTCAGCAAAACTGGTTCATCCGGGTTGTTCATGAAAAACAAAGAGGACGGCTAACATTTTCTAACTAAGGTCACCTAACCACTTTGGTTGGTGTGTTGCTCACATGCCAATTTGACTCCAGTAAACTTATACAAGTGGACAGAAGCCGCTCTTATGCATGAGTAAATCACTTCTAATTTTTTTTTTTTTTCAAATTACTAATCGTTAAGATACTGCACTAAATCAAACCAATTGACAAACAAATCTTTCAAACCTGAACCTTTCATATTCAAATTCTAATCGTCTGACCAGGATGCGGAGGCACATGAATGACAACATAGTGGATTAGAGGGTTTGCAGAAGTACTATCTACTGGCCAACACAGAGCATCAATTCCAATGTAAGTGGCGAACAACAGTAGGTATCAATACCATGAACCCAGGAGTGGTTTCAGACGGTGGAGTTTAAGAGCTTCCATATGACTGACCATAATGTGAATTTACGGCCCTTCAATTGTTATGAGCCAGAAATCTCTGCGTTTAATTTAAACTAGCGTCTTATCTGAACAATTCTACTAACAAAATTTATATGAGCTTGCTAGGTATGATCAAGGAAAGCAAGACAAAAATCTCTGACAAAATATATAAATTCAAAAGATACGCAGTGAGCTACTTTTGAATTCATTAACTTTACAACAAATCCTTATGGGTCATACTTCTAACCAAGTATAATCTTTTAAGACATCCTTTTCAAAATACTAAAACCTAAAATTCAAAAGCTCAAATATCACTAATTCCAACATCTCCCGATTCCATAGCAATTAATCACAAACTCAATAAGCAGAATCGTCCAAGTAGCAAAAGCTATTATGTGTTAGTTAGCAACATATAAGGACCAACACCACTCCTCCTCCAAGAAGATGCATCAACTAGTGCACTATAATTTCAGATGAAGCTGAAGGCAAAACTATAAAGATTCAATATTTCTACTGCTCTAACCGTCCGTGTACGGCTGATATGATTTTCATGAGACTCGAACCAGCAAGTCAATTTTAAAGATTCAAATCCATAAGCCGCTCAAATGGGGACATCACGGTAAAAGAATAGGAATCAAAGAACCTGAATTATGCTCCAATGATCACTGAAAAGGGGTTGAGAAAAATTAACCTCCCATAACATTCAATCTGGGCAACAGGTTTATGAAAAACATTCACAATCAAGCAACATAATCAACTCTTACCCAGACAGAGCAAACAGGAAGTCAAAAATCAGGAAAAACTGAAACACCCTCCTCAAGGCAAAGGAAGCCTGAAGGGACATTATGTTACCTGATTTTATCATTGCTTAGTCCAACAAATATCACTAAAGCACAGGAAGTCATGATCCATGTCAAATATACATGAATTCCAATCATTATCTAAGGCAGTATATCAGATATGGCTAGCATAAAATAGCTGGAATCCCATCCAGCTATATCTAGTGGACCAAACACATATGACAAAACTTGAATAATTAACAAGACGCCAAAGGCAGGTGAAACAGAGATATCTACCTCATGTGAAGTACGGCACTTAACATGCAGTAGAACCAAACGCATCGCAGCAGTGTGTGATTTCTTTAAGGCTCAACCCTTTCACACCTTGCAGCAAGATTTGTCTTTGTGCGTGGAGATAGAGACAAGCTTCCCAATTCCATACCCCAACTTGATGAATGTATAAAAGAGGACTGAAGAAGCTAATGAGTACAAAAGTGGGAGTTCAGATAAAGTACTGCCACTGTCCATTAACCCACATATTTCATACCCATGTTTAAACAAACATAATAAGAGCCCAAACTCCATAAGCAAGATTCTAAAAGTTCTTCCTACTCTTAGTTTCTCTCTCTCAATAGAAAGTAGGACTTTGATAGAAATACACAACATAGATGAGGGCTGTCAAATCACCAAGCACCTAATGGCCACAGAAGATGTAATATGGCTAAATAAAACAGAATTGCTTGCAGTCTACTCTTGCATTGTTTCTGCAGTTGCATGGTACTTCTCCAGCTCAGCATCAAGATCTTCAGCAGAAACCTTTTCACCACTACGCCCTCCTCTTCCACGTCCACCACGGCCCCTTCTAGGACCACGGCCACCCCCACCCCCACCACGAGGGCGTCCAAATGCGCCACCTCTACCCTGTCCACTGCTCAACATACATAACAACTACAGAGTCAGTAACTATATTAATTGATCTGTAGCACAAGTCAAACAACAAATGTCATGATCTATCCAACAAGCCACATTTCTTGCCTCATATGCTATGTTCAAGGCAACACCATGAAATACAATAATGCAAACCTAATCCAGATGTATGATGCCGCATTTTCTTTCATTCCACATGTAAATATGTACAACATTACAAGGCAATACTATTCATTAGGCTGCAAACTACTTATATAAAAGAGAATCAACGTAGACTTTTCCTTCTAAAAATAACATTGAACACTGTTACATGCACCAAAGTCCCCCCAAAAAAATGGACACATGCAGTAATATATGTGCATTAATGCTCATGTGGCCTAGGGAGATTACATATAGCAATGCAACAGATTGAGTAACTATGGATCTGAGGTTACTAAAAACTTTTGAGAAGCAAACAATAGGTAAAGAAAAGCGGAGCGATCACAATAAAAGAGAAGAAGGTACTGCCATAATACAAGTAGGATTTCAGGTATCTCCTAGAACTTCAGCACTACACCTAGGGCTGAACTTCATCACACAGGCCTATTGACAAGTTTAAGCTTCTGGGATAATTTAAAGGTCAAGAGAAGATGTAAAAGACCACTAATTACACACAATAGGATGCAGCATGGCCCAAAAAACAACACTCCACCATCCCACCGAACTATGATTAGGGTCAGCATATGCCAAATCAAGGTTTTGGACTTGGTTCTTAGATGGACATATACATATATATTATGTGTTCACTAAGCCCATTAATGTCGCATATCAATAAAATTACTCTTTGTTCCTTTCTAGAAGTTAGAAAAAATTCTTTGTCAGGTAAGCGCTTAGACAATTATTCTTCACTATAATTAATTCACACTCAAGATATTATAGTAAACTCTACGCCATAAAATCATTCCGGGCTGTATACAATTATGTCATTTTTTACCACATTCCACAGCAAATTCATATTTGTACCATACAGACAAGAAATTAAAACATGGATGAGCACACAGACCATAGCAACAAATCAAAACCTCAAGTTAACAGTGGGACATAAGACATACCCTCGGGGAGCTCCACCATTTGAATTTCTGAAAGCACCATTTGCAGCGGGTGGCATAGCGGAAGGTGCACCAGGTGTTGCAATGTTTGTTCCTACGATCTCTATCTTCATCGGTTTCCCATCAAGCATTACATTGTTGTATCTTTTAACAGCCGCCACAGCATCCTGTCTTCGTGAAAAGACTACATCTGCTGTTCCCTAAGAACAAAAAAGAGTTTTTTCTTCTAAACAACTGCATGACAAATAGAATTCTCCAGGACCAATTTATGCAAAAGTTCAAAAGATACCTTTGATCTGCCACTTCTATCATAATGCACTCCATAACGTTTCAGGTCACCAACCTCAACAAACAGCTCCTGCACATAATTGAACTGATTTTAGAAAATCCAAAAATGAAATGCTTCTATACTAGTCCTGTTTCCCAAAAACTTAATGCCTTAAGAAGCGTACAGAAAAATCAAATCAAACAAAGATTTTTGTTCACAATCAAATTCAAAAAAAGAAAAAAGAAAAAATCAAAACACTACAGTAATACAACACAACCAATCAAGAATTAATACAGCAGAAAAATACTTCACACTCACTACAAAACTAAGGCTCGAATCTGGTGTTTGGATTATGAATTGGAAAGGAGATACTCTATAATTACATGTCGATTTTTGACATGTGTGTTTGAATCTTAATATTTACTTACAAATTTCATGACACAATCAATACTCCCTAATTTCCAAAGAAAAATTATGCTGAATCACCAAGGGCATAATCAAAATCAAATCAACAGCAGAATCACATAGCCACAGATACATGAGATCCAATTCTAGAAAGGGAAAATTACCTTGATGTCCTCGTTGGAAACGCCATAGTCGAGATTAGAGATGTAGAGCTTGGTTCCAGTTTCGATGGCGGAGGCTCTGCCAGCCGAGGCTGCGTAGGCCGCTCCCTGATCCGAGAACATGTCGTGCTGCCACGTGGACTCCGGCGCCTGAATCCCCAAATCATTCATGAATATTCATTCTTGTTGTTTCTGTTTTAATTCGAACAAGGCAAAATCGGAGCGGGAAGCAAGAGATCTACTGCTTTACCTTGGCGGCGCCGGCGCCATAGGGCGTCGCACGATTTCCGGCGCGATTGGGCAAGCGGCGGGCGGGTCCGGGACCGGAGGCAGCCCGGGCGCGGCCGCGGCTGTTGCCGGATCCGGGTTTCTTGGAGGTCTTGATGATGTCGTCGAGGGACATGTTTAGATGATCCATCGTTTTGGATAGAGCAGAAACCCTAGGAGAGAGAAAGAGGGGGTTAGGGTTTTCGAGAGGAGGAGCAGAAAGAGGGAGAGGTCGAAAGGAAGAGAGAGAGTATGGAATGAGAGAAACCTAAGGCGATAGGAAGAGAGAGAAATCGAGTCGGGCAAGAACCGGGTTCAAGACTTCAAGCAGTGTCTACTTATAGTGGGATTGTCAAACCTAACAAGAAAAGAAGAGATCTTTATTTATTTTAAAAAGGAAAACACATAGCAAGTGGTTTCGTGGTGTAGTTGGTTATCACGTCAGTCTAACACACTGAAGGTCTCCGGTTCGAACCCGGGCGAAGCCATTAATTATTTTTTTTTTTTAATACTTTCACTACAATAGGGTTGTTGAGTCATCAGTGACTTGAGTCTAAATTCCTTTAAGGTGGCTATTTCTTTTTTCTTTTTCTTTTTTAATTTGTGTTGCAACTTGCAAGTCGGTGCTTGTTGTAAATCAATTACCTCGCCCAACCGATTTCAATTTTCATGAATTAGATTCCTTTTGCTTTTGAGTCTTTGACTCCAAAAAAAAAAAAATGTGTTGTCTCTTTAAGTAGCGAACCCTTAAATGCTTTTTAGAAATCCAGCCCTATATATAATGAAAACGATTTATTGCTTAAGAAAGTTCATCTGGTGGCATTGTGGCTTAGCACCTAACATCAACACTATACTCCATTTTCTTCTCTCCTTTTCTCTTTCTTTCTTATTCTATTTCGTGTCTTATCTCAATGTCGGATATTGAATCGAGCACAGCGATATTATAATTATTGATGCATATACGATAGACATTATTAAAGCAGTTCGGGCATATTTGAACAAAATATTAGTCATTTGACGCAAGATGTTTTGGTCAATCTAATCATTAATTGTGGGAGCTTTGGGCTATTGGCTTTGAAATAGGGTTTCTTGCCATCCTCGCATGTTACTTAGCGATTATGGTTGACTTCGCTCAAGAATTGGCCTACTTGGGCGGTTTGGCTTGATCTATGGTCCTCAAGTGTCAGGTTATCCAAGTTCGGGTCATGATTTTATCGAAATTGGTATATATCTCAAGTTTTAACTGTTGCATTTCCAGCGGCTTATAGATAAGGAGTTACTCCTATTAGTTTGCTAAGAAGTGACATTCAATTTGTACCATCATTGTGTACAGGCGAACATAGGGTTGGTCTATGAGTTTTTTGATATAAGATACCAAGTTTGTTTGTAAGTTCGCTCACAAAACAAGCTCACTAGATATTTTCATGAAAGCATTTGCTTAAATAAGATTTTGAATATTCGTATCTATTATCCAATTTAAGTTTATGTAAGACTCTACGCCGTGACTATTGATTATGAATATTTCAATTTTTGTTAAATAAAAATTTAATTAGAGGGGAACAAACATTATTTAGAAATGAACACAAACTTGATTAATAATTGACACAAACTCAAAACTATATTGCTGAGGATGACAAACATATGCTAGCTCAGAAAAGAATAGAAAACATGATTCATTCTATAAAAAAAAAAAATAAATAAATAAAAAAAAGATAATAGCAAACATGACTAATTAGTTATCTTTGTTCAGAATTATTTGCATTTAATAAAATTCAGATAGCCAAAATAAAAAATATATAAAACTCATCAGTTAAGGGCCCAACCGGGTTCGAACCGGTGACCTCTTGATCTGCAGTCAAATGCTCTACCACTGAGCTATGGACCCATTACATGAATAATTTTGTCTAACTATTATTTTTACCCAAATTATACAGAGATTATTCGGTGTAAAGCCGAAACCCGCGGATGCATCATCACCTAACTGGTGCCTGGTGAGTACCGAAGTGCTACAGTCAAAGGAAGGCAGCAGAAGCCTTCAACATAGCCAAAACAGAACAGTAACCAAAGAAGAAGCCGCCATAGTTCTTTAGTTTTCACTAAAATCCATCATAAAAAGTTCAATAACCTCTAACAATCAAATGTTTGTAATTCAAGAAAATAACCCATGGCCACTTTGTTAACCATAAAGCTAGAGATGTGAAATGAATTACATGAGATATTTCTACAACACCATCAAGTCATGACGATGATCAACCTGGTCTGTGCGTCACCCACCTCCACCACCCAACCCCAAGGCCAACGATCTGACGACCAACGCAGAACCCGCCACGACCAGAGCGGCAAACACCGTGGGGACGAAGAAATCCAAACCGGACCGCCGGACCATGTGAGCCGGAAAACACATTGCCTCTCTCGGGTACTCCAACGGTATCCTAACAAACCCCTCCCCCGCGCAGGACTTGGAGAATGCCGATGACGGAGATATGGCCGTGACAAAAGCCATCTCGGGAGAGAAGGCCGCCACGGCCACGGTCATCGTGAGGAGCAGCGTCCAAGTGGCCGCGTAGAGAACCAGCGGCCACCTGGACGCCACGGCTCGGAGGATTGAGTGAAAGAATGGGAGGTGAGGCATGTGAAGATCGATCGTGGAGGAAAGTGTGGGTTTAAGGGGTTAGTATGGATCAATAGTTTGGCTGTTGAAACATTTATGGGGACGAAACTGAAGGGGGTGGAAGCGCGTTGAGTTTGAGCTATCCATCTAGTGTGTATTTGATTCTTCATTACGAAACTGCCGCTTGTCAATTTATTCAGATGCATCGTTCACGCCTTACAGGCTCTCACGATTTTCTCGTATGATAGGAAATATAATATTTAGGCTTAGGGAGCACAACACGTTTCACAACGCGTTTGGGGCAGACATAATTAAGGTTTTAGATAATGATTATCAATTAATCAAACTAGATAGATGAGGCTAGATTGGTAGTTAGATAATGATAATCCTATCTAGTTGCTGCCCGGTGCTAAGAACGTAGGAAGTTGGGCTGTTCAGTACTTCATTTGTGTAGGGTCCGGGATTAAGAAACGGGTTAAGCCGTCTGGTGCAGGCTATTCTAAAATGCTAGCGGAAGAAGACCCGAATATACTTGCTGATTGCACATAGGAGTCTGATGTTATAACTCACATTTGACGTGAAGCGAATTTTGCTTCGGATGCATTTACAAGCCTTTGGTCATGTTCAAAATGTGGACAAAGTCTGGACTCCTGTTATTGTATAGCCTTTGCATTTCAACTTTGACCATCTATATATGTTTGGTCCTGCGTTCCTGACCTCTATGTTTGGGTTTATTCAAGACTTTGTAGATGCACTGCAGTATAAATTTAAAATAGAAAACCTTGGGCAAAACTAATTTACAAAGGAGAGACAAATACACAGGTCCTCAAATTGGGAAAAGCAAACTAGCGAAGAGCCCAAGAGTATAAAGAAAATGATGGGTCACATACATGATACATCTAACATCTTCCCAGTTGCAGCAATGCAGGGAATAGAAGGAGCTGGACCACCAGGTCCACCGCCAACAAAACCAACTCCAACCAAAGTACCAAACCCATTTGACAGAAATTCAAGTAAACATGAGTACATGAGCTACTGGTAAATTAAAATGAGTGCTAATACAAGGACTACTTACAACAGATGGAAAACACAATAGAGGCTGTGAAGAAACTTTTTATTCACAGACCTAACTAGTCGCTTGCGAACAGACGGAAAGCTAAGAAAATGGTACAGAACATCAGAAGACGAAGTAGTGCTACTTCGTTTGAGACTTATAGGCACAACTAAGGAGGTGAAGGTAACGGAACAGCTGGTTACTAGTAGACGTAGGGAGGGGGAGGTGGCCAGTGGTGATTCTGTATCTAAAAAGGCATCAAGACATTGTAAATGTCCACTGCCTAATATAATTCAAACCTGCTTATACTCCAACCAAATATCAGTTGTTATATTTTAAAAAGCCAAATCAAGTCAATAGACCATTGGGTTTGATAGATTCAAGTTAGAAGTTCAAGGTTCATAATGCCAAGTTTTCCTACATTTTTCTGAGTTGAAGAGAGGTTTCAACTTTCAACTTTCAACTGATAAAATACGAATGCAAGGATAAGTGTACCTTCACAAGAAGGAACCCCAAGGGTGCGCATTGTACCATGGCCTTAATACGATAGCTGTCTTTCAGAAGTATTTCAATCACTCCCAAACACCATCCTGCAGATTAGAGTTGCTGTGGCCTGTGAAACTTCTAGCCACAGCTGAATCTAAAGTCCTGCCATCGTTTTCAATTATAACTCAATCCCACCTTTTGACTATTACAATTGCAGATATGATCCCAACATTATTTGACTCCACTATGAATTCTAGTACCAACAAGCAGAACCCTCGTATCATAAGAATTGAGATTTACTTCAGCTTTGTCCGTGTGAAGCTGGAGAACCATTGTTGACATTGTTCTAAATAGTCCCATCCGAATAAAGGCCCTGGAACCTTCTGAAGATAAGCAAGTTTCCCCAAGTCCAACTGAGTACTTCCAATAAATTAAGATCAAGTGCAAAACAGCATTCCTCCTGCAGTCCTGTCATAATTAAAAGCGTCATGATTATTATATATGTATAAATGAACAAATGGTTATAAACAAGAAGCAGGACTTCATAATCCTGTCACAATTTAAAGCATCATCGTATCTCAGATATATGACTGGGTACAAACTGCCTTTGCAGGACTGAAGATGCATGTAGATCACCATGAGCAGCAGCAATGACCTGCGAAACAGTATAGTGACCGAGGAACAGGTTATTTGTTAAAAACAAGGATACTTGTATGTTGTTGCAACAATCTCAAAATATAGTACAAAGAAGTTTCAAATACATGAACATTTACCAGGCAGAAAGTTAACCTCTACAAAAGTTGCAACTTTGGGATATCACTCATTTCTATCATCCCCTCCAGTTGCTGTGCAGAGTCAATCACTCAATCATGATACATCATCCACCATTACGATACTGTGCACTGTTAAGTAACATACATAGCAAATTGACAAGTAAAAGAACACAACTTTCAAAACCAGGACGAGTGCAAAAACATTTGCTTAGTCCACTGCTTGAAATACAAAAAACTGGTAACCATTGTCAAGTTGTGAGGTTTCCTTCTAATTTTTTTGCTCAGATTCCTCACATCGTTTCACAGCTATCCCTTGCCTTAGAAGTCATCTTTTTTCAGGCTTTGGCCGAAGTAAATAATAGAGGCAAATGATTAAAATCATTCATGTGACCAATTAAAGGATAACAAGGATGAAGGATGACATGCTTTTATGCATCAGGGTACTTATGCTACTGCTACTTCTCTCCAGTCGTTACAGAGTCAAGTCTCCAAAACCGTCCAGATCTTGCCAGAAATGAACACCCCAGACATAATAGACTAATCAGTGCAGATTTGAAGCGTTTATCAGTACACAATTGCAAAAATCAAAAGTTGGTAATGCCATTGCAAATATAAGCATACTGAGATATGAGATAAGCAGTTCGTATCAACAAAAGACAATTTGGGGAATTGTCAAATCAGGGGATTCCTATAATGAATCATAATTAAAAAATCAATCGAACTCCATTGTTACATACATAGTTGACGTTAGAAAGATTCAAATAGTCCAACAGCAAACTCAGGCTTCCAAAAGTTACAGGAAGTATAGTCGATCAAGGTAACCCAGAAGCAGCAAAAAGGTGGCAATATTAAATTTTTGAACTTTTTCTCAGGTCCCTTAATTGAGTGCAAATAAGGGAGTATTTAAATTTGAAGCTACCATGTTGAGAGTTTGAAAGATCATACCTAGAAGAAGAAAACTGAAGTGTGGGAGTATTTAAATTTGCAATTTGCAATATGGAGTCCACACAAACCCACACATTCAGGTCAACTTGGAGTCCACACAAACCAAAATCAATACTCTAAATCCAAGATAAACGAAGCAAAATCTCAAGCTAGGCCAGTATACAAAAATCACACAGAAAATGCATTATCAACAGCAACCCATAAAACCCAACATTCGATCAAGAACAACAAAGCTTCAGAACACTCAGATCTTTAAAGAACTAGTACAACCCCAGAACCAAACAACTAGATCCTGAAACTATCTTGGGAGTCGAAGATGGTTTGAAACCAATATTATGAATCTATGTATAATAACTAGTGCAGAGAATGGAAGAAACAGAAGAAGGGTGAGAGTAGTGCAGCAGAGAAAATGCTCACCGCGATCGTCCTTGTAGCTGAACCAAGGGCTTCTGGGGGGTCTCTGGGTTTCAGATCTGGAAGAGAGAGAGAGAGAGTGGCGTGAGTGTGCGTCTACCTCAGTGCAGCAAACCCAGATTGGGTTGAGTCTCTGGAGAGTTGCGTTTTGGAGAATGACGGAAAGGGTCGAAGACGGAAAGGGTTTGTTTAGAAGAAAACGGGTTCCATGGGTTCCAGTGGGTTTAGCACGCAAGGCCCGTTAATTTACGGGCTTTTTGCGTGCGGACTTTTTTAGCACGAATTTAATAAATGGACGGGTTCGTGCGGGCTTTTACCGTGCGGGTTTCGGGCGGGTTTGCGGGTCACGGGCTCAGATGCCAGGCCTAATCTCTAATAATATTTTGTGTGTGTGTGTGTGTGTGTGTGTAAAACCGTTCTAGAAAGGGGACCTCCTTACTTTAAGAATTTGAGAATTTTTACAATTTTACACAAACTTATTCAATAACTTCAACCGTTGATCCTCTAGAGTCCTATGCAAAAACTATGTCTACAAAAAAATCAACCAAATCTATAATCATTTGGTCGTTTAAAATTGTGTAAACAAATTTAATCCGTTACATAAAATTAAAATAAACATTGTGCTAATTTGTCACGCCCCGATTTTTCAAGCACAATTAATAAATCAAATAAACAAACACAATACACTAGAAATAAAATTGATTTTTCTGTTTTTATTTGTGGAAACTTAAAATAGTCAAATTTGATTTAAGGAATTTTCGCATTAATTTAAGGAGAAATTTCTCTTTGGGCCAATGATAAAAGAGGTCATTTTGAAGTGAATTAAATGTCCCTATGATAATTAAGGTCATCTCCTTACAACCTGCCACTAAAAGTAACAATAATTACAAAAACTGCCATGGACATCTCTCTCTTCCTCCCTTTACCCAAGCCCGGGTTCAGTGAACCCTTATCCATTCAAACTCATTCATCTCTCTCTCTCTCTCCAATGGCGTCCACAGTACGCCCGATCTCCCTACGCCGTCGTTTCTACGCTTATTCGCTGGAGCGGGAGCTTCGAATCGGCCCTGTAGAGATGGAGAGATCTGGTAGAGGCGGTGCCGATTTTCGGGAATTGCTTCGGAGATCCTAAGGAGGTCCGATTTCGTTCTTGAGCTTTACGAGAGTTATTCCTGCTTTGTGATTTTTGTAGCTAGGGATTCTAGTCTTGTATTTATCTAATAATCCATTTGTATCGGTTCGTACAGCTTTTGCTTGGTTCCAATGGCCATCGTTATAGGACAGTTGATATGGGAGATTGTCAAGAAAACAACTCCTTGGTCAAGCAGTTCGGCTGGAGCCAAGCCGGCGTCCGTCGGTCCGTTTCAACAAGGAGCCTAACAACCTCTACAACCTCCACTCCTAAAAGCATTCCGGTAATTTTACTCCGCCTCATAAAATAACAAACCCTATGATTGATTTGTTCTAATTCATCTAATAATAAACACTACAAATATGTGATTTTGTTGTGATTCGATTTGGATTGTTTGGTGAGCAGGTTTGGCAAATAAGAAGACTGTTGAGTATTCAGGCTGCAGGCAAAGACCAGTCTGTGGTGCTCGCCACCACCAAGACCAGGAAGCAGAACAAGCCAACCAGTTTGGTTCACAAGTATGTGATGAGGAAGGATTTTCGTCTCACGGCCAAGGCTGTCACCAACCAGGTACCGAATACTCCATTCACTGTTCTGTGGAATGAAATGAATGATAATAACAATGATGTATGTGATGCGTTTAGTTTTCTAATGTAAATGTGGTGTGGTACTCCGGTTGCCTTGAGTGTGTTGATCATTTGGTAGTTTGTTATTAGGATTGTGCATGAATTAGCTATCAATGTAAAGTTGTCTCCCTCTAGGTTCAATTTTTTGTTGGACTCTGATAGAATTTGGCAGTCATTTGGTTTCGATGCATGTTTTGGTCAAACAGTAGTTTGTTTGCATTTTGTCCTTAACAATGGAGATTGTTCAGAACGGAATTTGATTTTTCTCAAGGTCACCATTTTATCTCCCTAGGTGGAGTAACTTATATGTGTCAATAATATAGGAATGAAGTGATAGGGTATGTGAAAACTAAAACAGAAAGTGGTTGTCAGGAGCATGAACTATCAAAATGTAAGATGACTATGATTCAGAAAGTGTTTATCTACATGAACTATCAGATTACTGGAATTGTTTTTGGTGATGTATTCCTTGGCCTGGTGATGCAATTTAGCTCCTTTTGCAGTTTTCACTGTTGACCACGAAAAATCACAATCACAATACGTTGTGACAAAACTCCTCTATATATCTTTTCCTTCCCGATTCATATCTTGTTTTTTGTAAATAAAATATTAAAAATGTCTTTGATTCTTTGAGTATGCTAGGTAATAAGACTTTAGATTATGCTTGAATGCTTCTGTGGGTATTGTCATGTTCTTTACATATGACGAATTTAGGTACCTGAATAATACGAGTCAATAAAATTTGAATAAGCAACATTGCATTTTCTATAACAGACTTGGTTGAGGTAGTAGTGCTATTGTCTCTCTTAAATGTAGGTTTACTTGCCTAGTTGTTTGTAATGAAACTTTTCTTTTTTTCCTATTTGTTAATGTTGTAGACACCAAAAATTTAATGAAAATAAAATTCATTAAATAATTCGGTCACCACTTGAAATTATGACCGAACAAATTTAGTCAGCATGTGGGTCCCGCAAATTGTCCACGTGGCTTGCGAGTCAGCAAAATCACGCAGACTCAAAGAATGACACTTGGCGATACATGAAAGGCTCGACGACAATAAATGAATTTGCTCCGGCTAAATCAATTTATATTAAAGCGGATCAATCAAATCAATTGATTCCGAATAAAATCAAGCATTAAATCTCGTCTGCTGATTAGATATCAATTTATTTAAATTGATAATCAAGACGAAAATCAGCCATCAAATTAATTGGCTAATTCCTTAATAGTCGTAATTAAATCAGTTAATTAAATCTAATTGATTTGATTATGCTATTAATGAAATACAATTAAAATCAGCCATCAAATTGATTAGCTCAATTCCTTAATAGTCGTGATTAAATCGATCAATTAAAGCTGATTAATTTGATTATGCTATTAATGAAAATGCAATTAATTACGTGTCATCAAGACATTCCAAATTAAGAGAGACGCCGACACTATAAATACCCCCTCTCAAATCAAGAGAAGGACTTCGGCCGGAGAGAAAAATCACTCCCAAAGTTCATAAGTCTTCAAGCGCGTGAAGAGCCTTCAAGCTGCCAAATAGCCGGTTCATCACCAACCTCAAGTCAAAGCACTCGTCACGTGTCAACCCTCGTGGCCATCATATGACTCAAGATCAAGCGTCAATCGCCCTTGAGCCAAGTACACCATCGAGGACGACGACAGACAGAGGGACGCAAGCAGACGGAAGAAACCTCTCCAAAACTCATAAGTCTCCCAAGCTCGTGAAGAACCATCAAGCTGCCAAATAGCCGGTCTCTTCACCTCGCCGACTTCAGACAAGCACGGGAAATCACCTACAAGCTCGGAAGTTGTCAAACACGCGGATGATCAACAAGCACCAAACACATGTGCTCATTCATCCACCATCAAAAGCCATACTCGCCACGTGACACCGCTCGTGGTTCAAATCTGATCAAGTTCAAGCCTCTACTGCCCTTGATCATCCGTCGTCTTCAAGTTGTCTTCAACAAAGTAAATCCTCTACAAGTTCTTCATCAAGCTCGTGGAGAATCAACAAGCACCAAACTGCAGGATTTTTCGTGTTTACAAATTTGGCACGCCCAGTGGGACCATCTCTGCCTCTCATCTCTTTCTTTGACAATCTCAAGTCGCTATCCTCTCTCAGCATATGGCTTCAAAGATGATTCAACTCAAATAAACAAACAAGACCAATAAGGTAGCTACTCTGAAAATGAGTAGAAACCTTAACAATCATACCGTTCGGAGTGAGTGGTCTCAACTCGCGACATTCATAACTCATCCATCTCAGTCACGTCAGTCGATCATCACTTCGACAACAATGGGGGCAAACCTCACTAAGAAAAGATGGTCAACATGCTCAAGCGACTCAAGGGAACATTCTTCCTCGCACACTGCCAGTGTTGATCCGCGTACACACATACTCCCCAAATTGTCTCTTGATAACCAAACGAAAGAGATTTTGGAAGACGCCTCTTTCGCTATGCAAGTCATGGTGATTGGAGTCACCACCGTGGAAGAACAAGTGACCCAAATAGCCCAATTGGTTGAAACATTTGAGAAGCTACAGAAGACTATTGAAGAGAAGGAAATGGAAATTGCCGCGCTCATGGAGAAGCTAGAAATTCAACATGGCGATGACTCAAAAAAAGGTCCGCGTGGTCATAAGAAAGACTCGTCTGGCGAATCCTTATCAGAACAAAAAGAAGAATCAAATACCATCCTAGCTTCATGGTCAATTCAGCAACTTCAAGACATGATTGCCAACACATTCAGAGCTCAATATGGTGGTCCCTCTCAAGATACGCTAACATACTCCAAGCCTTATACTAAGCAGTTAGATCATTTGAGGATGCCAACTGGGTACCAACCTCCCAAGTTTCAACAGTTCGATGGCAAAGGTAACCCCAAGCAACACATTGCGCATTTCATCGAGACATGCAATAGCGCTGGCACAGATGGCGACTATCTCGTGAAACAGTTCGTTCGCTCACTCCGAGGGACAGCATTCGAATGGTTTACAGAATTAGATCCTGAATCCATTGACAGCTGGGAGCAAATGGAAAAAGAGTTCTTGAATCGCTTCTTCAGTACACGTCGCATTGTGAGCATGTTAGAGCTCACCAACACCAAACAACAGAATGACGAGCCAACTGTAGAATTCATTAACCGTTGGCGTGCATTAAGCCTAGACTGCAAGGATCGACTCTCAGAGTTGTCAGCGGTAGAAATGTGCATTCAAGGCATGCATTAGGACTTACTGTACATCCTTCAAGGGATAAAGCCTCGCACCTTTGAAGAACTTGCCACTCGAGCTCATGACATGGAACTTAGCATCGCTAGTCATGGTCGAAGAAAAGGTAAAGTCGTTGAACCACATAATCAGAAACGTGTCATGGGGTCCTTGGCAATCACAACTCCTGTCAAGATCACAACACGAGTCAAGTCAAACAACCAAAACAAGTTGGAGCCGACTCATGATCAAACAAGGCGTCGCACTCTTAGAGAGCTAGAAGCTAAAAGTTAACCTTTTCCAGATTCCGATGTTGTTGACATGTTGGAAGATTTGCTTCAAAAGAAAGTAATTAAATTGCCATACTGCAAACGTCCAGAAGAGATGCATCGCATTAATGACCCAAAGTACTGCAAGTACCACCGTGTCATCGGTCACTCGACGAAGAAGTGCTTTGTGTTGAAAGACCTCATCATGAAGCTCGCACAACAAGGAAAAATCTGTTTAGACATTGAGGATGATGTGGCTCAATCAAATCATGTTGCCATCATCTTTGATCAACTCGAAGTAGTGTCGTCCACGCCTTTGTAGGGGGCATGCTACTTGCCTAAATTTTCTTAGAGCACACAAGAATTGCAACGCTCCTAGCCAGCACGAGCTTAAACTGCACATGGCGCAAAAAAGACTCTCCTAGCCAGCACGAGCTTAAACTGCACATGGCGCAAAAAAGACGCTCCTAGCCAGCAAGAGCCTAAACTGCACGTGGCGCAAAAAAGACGCTCCTAGCCAGCAGGAGCTTAAACTGCACATGGCACAAAAAAAAAAAAAAAAAAAAGTCCGTTAAGTTGAAAACCCGAAAGGGCGGCCCAAAAAAAAAAAAAAAAGACCAACAAAAAAAAAAATTCACTTCATCCATAAATCCTTGAACTACGTGATGACTTGATCTCTTTCTTTGGAAGGAGTACGTAGGCAGCTCGGAAAATTACTTCGAGTCCAGTCATACCAAAGCAAGAAGATTGGTCTGCTCAGAGATGTGTCAAGATCACGATTGGATTCAATGACTCAAGCATTTGGAGCTGTCCACCAACTCAAAGAAGAGATGCACGTGAAGAACTCATATATTAAATATCTACCGAGAGCATGACTCAGCACAATCTTTGGAAGTTCGCGCATTCTTTAGTTATCGATGAATACGCAAAGCCTAACTGCTTGAAGCGGATTCTCCCATGTCCAAAAGATGGAGGAATCCAAACATTTAGGACGTTCACGTTCTTCCTTCGGTAGTTGATAAATATGCAAAGCCTAACTGCTTGAAGCGGATTCTCCCATGCCCAAAAGATGGAGGAATCCAAGCATTTAGGACGTTCACATTCTTCCTTCGGTAGCTGGCGAGGTGCTGAAGGGTCATAAGGAGGGATATCGATTGCTTGAGGCCCAGTCAATGATGGATACACCTGCAGAGTAGTGCCATCCTCCGGATTGTCGAGGATGGTGACTGTCCTTTTCTTGAAGCACTTGAAGAAAGCCATGGCCACAAAAGGACTGGAAGCGCGATCGCGAGTGCCTGACGACGTACGCGAAGCCTAATCGCTTTTAGTGGACCCTACCAAGCACAAAAGTGGAGGAATTCAACCGTTTAGGACGTCTGCGTTCTTCTCTCCGTGAGTCACCAAATACGCGAAGCCTAACCGCTTTTAGTGGACCCTACCACCACAAAGGTGGAGGAATCCAAGCACTTAGGTCGTCCGCGTTATTCTCTTCATGAACCACAAAATACGTAAAGCCTAACCGCTTTTGGTGGACCCTACCACTAGCAAAGGTGGAGGAATCCAAGCGTTTAGGACGTTCACGTTCTTCTCTTTGACATCGACAAACACGCAAAGCCTAACTGCTTTGAGAGGATTTTCCCACAATCAAAAAGTGGAAAAATCTAAGCATTTAGGTCGTCTGCGTTCTTTAATTGTAGCCAGAACCCTGCAAAAAAAAAAAAGGCAATATATGTATTGACATACATACGAAATTGTGTGACATTAAAAAAGAAGAGGGTGACGTCACAAAAAGAGAAGAAAAAAAAATGTATATATAAATATATATTTTCAGATCCGTGCAACATCCGAAGAAAGAAGAAAAAGAAAGCAATTACGTCATAGCATATGAAAAGGAATGATAAAGGGATGAGTCATGAAACTAATATAGATGATGCTTGATTAGGTCTACATGTGCATGCATATCCATGGTCAGAAGATGGATGATTGAACACAGCTTTATTACAAAAGTAAAAAAGAGGACAGAAAGCCATACCTCAGCTTGAAGATTTGCGGAGCTCAAGGGAAGAAATTAGCAGCAACAGGCAGTAAATAAAGAAAGCAGAGCAGGGGTTCTTCAATTATCACCAAAGACCTGAAAAGAAAGAAAAAAAAATATATATTTAGAACAGCTCTGAAAAATGCATGTAAGGTGCGGAAAAAAAAAATAAAAAAAGGGTGGCTGCGGCAGCATCATAAGGGAGTGTGTCACGTGAGAAAAAGTTCATGTTTTGAACTCAGCCAAAAAGAAGAAAAAAAAAACAGAGAGCAAAAAGCATGATTGATCTGACTGCACGTGCATATATATATATATAAAGAATCAATCATGGAATTTTGGCAGAAGGGTACGTGGATATATGTATATATGTATGTGTGTATATATATAAAAAGGATGAAACATGGAATTGTGTCAGAAAGGCATCAGTTATGGTTGAGTCCCATATATATGTATAAAAAGGGGTGAAATCATGGAATTGTGTCCAGAAAGGCATATGCAATCATGAGTCCCAAAGTTTTACAGAAAAAAAAAAAAAAAAAGTGAGAGAGAGAGAGACCTGAAGGATTTCTCCTAGCAGAGACGAGGTCGACTTTGCCTGCAATACAGTACTTGAATCCCGCCTTGCGTTGCCCCTTAATAAAGAAAATATGATGTGCTGACTACTCGCGGAACCCAAGAGTCCAAGACAAGGAAATAGTAGTGGTTCCAGTACCTGTCAGAGGATAGAGAAAGAGAGGGTAAGCACAAGCTATCATTAATCCCTTGACTGAGAAATAAATAAACGGGTGAAGGCAAATCACCTTTAATTGCTTGACAGTTTGCTCTGCAACACAAGGACCAAAGACAATGGAGCAAGGAAACTGAAATCACTTTTATTGAGAGGCCCCTATTTATATTGAAGGCTAGGGTCATCTCCGTAAAGGATTTCCCAGTTGAGACTAGGAAAATGTGGCAGGAATCCTAAATCTTTTGCTAAATATATGGCATTAATATATTGACTGCTAAAATTTTGTGAATAAATATTTTATTCAGAAAAATCAAGCATTTATGTCATAAATATTTAACAAAAAAAATACTCTTATATAATTGGTTTTGTCACCTGCCCATTTGAAGTCCTTGCCAAATTTACAAAATTAAATCAAGACCTCAAGAGAATCTCTGCCAAATTAAGTCAAGATTTCGGGAGAATCTCTACAAAATTAAATTAAATCAAGACTTCAAGAAAATCTCCGCCAAATTAAGTCAAGATTTCAGAAGAATCTCTACAACTTCAGAGTTCTAGAAGTTGGTTACGGTGAAAGCAAAGCGCCGTGTCAAGCTATTATAAAAAAATAAAAAAAAAGTCAAATTCAAACTTCAAGTCGCACCTCCAACACATGACAACATGTTTACGGCGCACCTTGAAGTGGGGGCATTTGTAGATACCAAAAATTTAATGAAAATAAAATTCATTAAATAATTCGGTCACCACTTGAAATTATGACCGAACAAATTTAGTCAGCATGTGGGTCCCGCAAATTGTCCACGTGGCTTGTGAGTCAGCAAAATCACGCAGACTCAAAGAATGACACTTGGCGATACATGAAAGGCTCGACGGCAATAAATGAATTTGCCCCGGCTAAATCAATTTATATTAAAGCGGATCAATCAAATCAATTGATTCCGAATAAAATCAAGCATTAAATCTCGTCTGCTGATTAGATATCAATTTATTTAAATTGATAATCAAGACGAAAATCAGCCATCAAATTAATTGGCTAATTCCTTAATAGTCGTGATTAAATCAGTTAATTAAATCTGATTGATTTGATTATGCTATTAATGAAATACAATTAAAATCAGCCATCAAATTGATTGGCTCAATTCCCTAATAGTCGTGATTGAATCGATCAATTAAAACTGATTGATTTGATTATGCTATTAATGAAAATCCAATTAATTACGTGTCATCAAGACATTCCAAATTAAGAGAGACGCCGACACTATAAATACCCCCTCTCAAATCAAGAGAAGGACTTCGGCC
Source organism: Rosa multiflora (assembly GCA_002564525.1). NCBI lineage: Eukaryota > Viridiplantae > Streptophyta > Magnoliopsida > Rosales > Rosaceae > Rosa > Rosa multiflora. Next base: position 219,490 of record BDJD01000309.1, read on the forward strand.
GGAGAGAAAAATCACTCCCAAAGTTCATAAGTCTTCAAGCGCGTGAAGAGCCTTCAAGCTGCCAAATAGCCGGTTCATCACCAACCTCAAGTCAAAGCACTCGTCACATGTCAACTCTCGTGGCCATCATACGACTCAAGATCAAGCGTCAATCGCCCTTGAGCCAAGTACACCATCAAGGACGACGACAGACAGAGGGACGCAAGCAGACGGAAGAAACCTCTCCAAAGCTCATAAGTCTCCCAAGCTCGTGAAGAAACATCAAGCTGCCAAATAGCCTTATAAATATATACATCAAGCTGTATATATTTATATTCTTTATTTTATTTTTGTAAATAATACTTTATTATTTTAATTCTTTATTTGTTTACACAATTGTATATATTTTTATTCTTTATTTTATTTTTTGTAAATAATACTTTATTATTTTAATTCTTTATTTTTTTATACAATTGTATATATTTATATTCTTTATTTTATTTTTGTAAATAATACTTTTCTTTATTTGTTTGAAAATTACAGGTGTACCCTCAATCCCCGGATAGAACGATCCCTATTTACCATATACTAACGATGACATTTTACAGGGTTAAATTACGCGCTCATTTCGAGCATGTCAATTTTTGGCGTCGTTGCCGGGGATTGACACTCATTTTGAGCGCGTCAAAATGCAAAGCAAGATAATAACTCGCTGTCTCTTCAATAGTCAAGCATCTTCTAGTATAACTTGACTCAAATGAATGATTATTACTCTGTCTAGCTAGTTTGTTCTCATTTCTAATTTCTCAATCAACTTAGAGATACAATATAGATCACTTGATGTTTATGGTTAATTATTCTCATCAATTTTGTTTTCACTTATTAACATATATCATAAAAATATTGATCAATGTCTTGATCTATAATCAATCAATCGAAATTCAATTGTTCAAGTTTTCCTTGAACCATGATATAAATTCAAATCGATGAGAATAATTAATAAGACAAAATTCAGTATTTCATAGCAACACTATTCAGGGTTTTAGGGGTAGACCACAATATTTAGGTCTTAGGGTTTCATAAATAATTTTTTATTGCTATTAGGGTTCCAAGTATCACAATTGAACAAAAAAAAAAAGTCACATTCTACAATGAACATGTTGGGTATCAAAAAATATTGATATCATGAAAGATTAGAGAAAATATGAGAAGAAACAAAAAAGAGAGATGATATATAACCAACCTCTTTGCGCGCAGAGTGAAAACTTTGATAAAATTAAAAAAAAAAAAATATTCTTTGATAGACTTTTACAAATCTTTGGTATGGTGGCTATAATTATTGGAATTTGGTATATATAGTTAACACTACAAAGTCCATGATTATTCTTAATTTTCTAATTCCGTAAGTATGAATGAAATTTTGAATACCTTTGAACTTTTATTCATTTTTAAAAGTCATAAATGAATACTCCTAGATTTTGGTGAAACTTATAAAGTCTTTAAAAATCCTAATCGAATACCCCAAGACTTTTATGGACTGCTGAAAGTCTATATTGAATACACCTAGACTTTTAAATTTAATAAATTTCTTAGAAAATTCTACTAATTCCATATACAATACACTCCCTTAATGTTGTTGCTGTTGGACCGATGACGGCTAATGACCGGATGGATATCATCAAACCAGTCGCACTGAGTAAGTGGGACCCGTTCTACCTTTTCCTCTTAACACATCAAACTTGTTTAGAATTAAAAGGAAGTCCATCTGTTCAAATGTTGGATGAGTAATGATGCTTTCAAACAAACTTTTGGTCTGCAGCATCTTGTTTGAAAAGGACCCATTGCCATCCATAGAAAACTGATCATAGTCGCTCGAGGATGAAAAATTCTAATATGGACCAAGGTGTAGGTAGATCATAGGCAAAATGAAGGGCAAAATAGGGCATTTGGTGGCAAAATATCTGATTTTTTTGCCTAGGTGCAGGTGGACCTTGGTCCATGGAAGTCTCTTTGCTCAAGGATACACAGAATATGGCCATTCCAACATCTTCAAACATCTTGAAAAATGAAATGTGGAATTCTGAATTAAGCAACAGTATGAGGCTTCAAGCAGTTTTATGCCAACCAAGCATTTTCGGAGCCAAAATGCTTGATTTAACTACAACGAACTCTAAACATGTCAAAGGATATAATCATATAATTAGACATGCTTTTTCAAGTATGTTGGTTGAAAGCAGAGAAATTTATGAGCTATCAATGTCAACCTAAGCATGCAAATATAAACCTCTAACCTATGCATACATGTTTCATCGTTTTCGTATATTCTGTGGGTTGGTAGGTGGCAGATGAGCAATTCATCGAGTCAAAAGTAAGGGAAGTCCTATAATATTAGTAGAATATGAATGCGGTGTGATTTGTCGAATTGGTGTAATGGTGTATCTGGCTCTCTTGAAACCCCCGGTAAGTCCACTATTCCAAATTGAGGTTAAGGAATGTATTCAGATAAATCTATGTGTCTTGGTGATTTTAACTCAGGATACATCCTTATTTTCTAGTATTTTTCCATAGGAGTCTTTGCATAATACATGTATTTTCTGATAGTTTCTAGCTTCAGACTACACTTTAGATTTCAAGTAGTTACTGAAAGTCTGCTGTGCAAGTATCTTTCGTTGGCGTCTTGGCGAAGAAATAGTTACTGTTCCTAATGTAAAATTGGTAGCAGCAGAATTTTCTACTTCCAGATTCAACATTATCTACACTGTGTTTTGTTCGTTTTCGTTTGTTATTTACTTTCAGGGAGCTGTTGGTCATCTCCTTGGTGCAGCTGGGGCTGTTGAAGCAATATTTTCGATTTTGGCCATACACCGTGTAAGTTACTGTTTTGATGACTGACACGCAATCAAATATCTACGGAGCTTCTTTGAAGATCCATGACAAGGTCATATACCCTTTTGAGCTAGCATTCTCAATCAAGAGGATTGTCACTTGGATAATAATAAGGAAGCAACGAGTCGTGACTTTACTAAAATTTTCTTCGCAGTAATGGCCTTTCCTCTTGATTTAATAATTTCTTTGTTTTATTACAGGGAGTTGCACCACTACCATTAATCTCTTAATTCTGGGAGCGTGCCTTACTGCTCTTGTTCATGTAGTTTTTACTGTCTTCTGTCTTGGTCTTGGATCTCTTAATTTCATCAATCTGAAGCTTTCCTCGATTTTGTTTTAAAGTTTCCTATGGGTCTCCTCGTTTCCAGGCTGGACACGTTTAATTTGAAGTTGAAATTCACTTTGTTAGCAGAAACAACTAGGGGCATGGCTAAATAGTAGGGCAAAGTTTTCTGCCATCTGATATCTGATAATTTGATGAGGTTTTTGGATGAATGTCACTCACGATGATGCAAAACGTGCGAGCACCAGGGTTTCTTTCTACATCGAGATCTGTCTCCAATCACATAGAAATACATGGAGACGGGGTTCATGTCTCAGATTATAACATTCAAATAAAAATTAGCCAAAGAACTGGAAGCTTATTCGCTTTAATCACTAACGGATACATTGTAGTACTGAAAGTTTATTCCTCACTAAATATAAGGGAACATGTAGAAATACATGGAGACGGGGTTCATGCCTCAGATTATTATAAAATTCAAATAAACATTACCTAAAGAACTGGAAGCTTATTCCTCCAAACACTTTAATCACTAAAGGATACATTTCCCAAAGTACTGGAAGCTTATTCCTCACTAAATATAAGGGGACACGTAGCCAAGACGCAACATACTGAGACCCCTACAGCACACAAAGCACCCTAAAATTACAGAAAAACAACACCTAAAACATCTGAAGGGAAGGTCGGCCTTAGAAACAAGTCTGAGCTAGCCGTTGCGAACAACCTTGGAAATTCCAAAACATAGCTTCTTCCTAGATATCATCGTCAGAACCAGCCTCTCCGTGTGTCAAATAGAATAAATCAAAACCAATAGACAAATTTAAACAAGTGGAGTAAAAGTGAAAAAGAAAAACTAGAGGCAAACTGTAATTGAGTATTTTCATACAAGTAAATGAACAAAGATAAACTTCACATGCAAGTACATTATGTGCCAACCAGCAACTTCTAGCAAAGTTTCAATTACAAACTTTTAAAACAAGCCATCTAAACTGATTTATCTCACAAATTCCTATTAGTTATTGATTCTGGCAATTGACAAGAAAATGAAGTAAAGGGAGAAAAGATCTGCCTTCCACCAAGAAGCTTCAAACCTCAAGCAACTACTTGATTAAGAACCTGCCTACTAGCCTACGACACTAAGCAAACCCCAAACACCAGTGAAAGAATAAGCATGGTTTTGAACATTATTTGTACCTAATAAAAACCACAAAATTACCAAAATTTACTCTTTCGTTTTAGATGAAGGTAAATTCTAAAACTGTCTCACAAACAAAAAGACAAGTCAAGTAAATTGTTTGCTGCAGATACATATAGAGTCTGGGTTTATTATGTATCAGTTTAAGACGCTGGATAATCTCTTGTGTGTGTGTGTGTGTGTGGTGTATTTTTATTGGACAATACTAAATGCACATGAGATTCTACGTATGTTCTAAAACCATTAATTCTATACAGATCAGCCGTTGCAATCAACTGCTGGGATTCTGCATGTTTTAATGCAGTAGTTCTATTCAGTTTGCAACTCCCAATCCATACATATGGACATCCAGAACAATGTTATTGATTCTAGATTTCTATTTAAGCTGGTCAGCAATGTTAACAAGCCCAATTCAACAAAGAAAGTTCATTAATTCTAGAGCTTGCTTGCTTGCTTTGTTTCAGTTTCATTGCTGTTTGAGCCCTGCCCTTCAACACAGTTATGTAATTCCAAATATATATTTTACGTTGACTTTCATGATTGAAGGAAGCATCTAAATAAACCTAAACAAGTTGACGCAAAAATGTTCATGTACATGAATTATTCAGCTCATTCTGGCATGGGAAGTTTTTGGAGTTAGTATGTAGAACACAGTATTTTCACTTTTGATATCTTACCTGGGCTCTATAATCAGGAGATGAATATGAACATTGAAATGAATGGAATCTATTGTATACCACTCATATTCAGGTAAGATACCCCTGATTTTAATGCATGCATATGGAGTACATGTTCAAGTGTTATTTAAGATGTTTGGCAAATGATGATATCATCCAATACGGATGACCAAAGTACACAATCCTTACTTACTTCCCAAAACATAAAAATATATGTTGTATATCTTGTGAGCAGCTAAACAGAGAGCATGATCTATTCATATATTCAAGTGATGAATATGAAAGCAGGGAGCCGAACCACTAAAATGAAGACTAGTAGAGGAATTTTGTGTTGGACCTATTTTTCAATCACATTTTCGCAAATCAACCGCAAGATGTTTAGATAAATCAATAAACAGCGAAACAAATCAGAGAAAAGAAAACGAACAGTAGTATTAGAAATGGACTTCACACGTATCTGAGGCAGCTGATTTGTCCCAGTGCCACTTGTGGGGATGGGAAGCAGGGGAATCTGGGATGTAAGTAGAAGTAGTAAGCACTCTGGACTTGACATCCAAGGCACCGCTCTCCTCGGTGGTAAATATTCCATATTCAAATGTTATGAGAAAAAGCAAGGGGGGACAATTCCATTGGGCGATTCCAGAGCCACTGAGAGCAAGTTCGACCATTTGACCTTCTCGATGGAGAAAACTCCAACCAACTATCCTTCCAAAATCATAAGGCAATGGTGGCAGGGGCAGAGGTTGCATATGTTTCGTAGAATCACATTCCTGTGACATGAGGAGAACTTCTATACTGTTGTCAAGCTTTTCCCAAGCTCTATATCCTCTCCTATAACATCTCCTGTCAGGACTGTTACAGGAGAAGATTAGGAAACCACCATGGCCATGTTGTTGCAAGTTGATTAGCAACATTACAGTATTATCCGCTACATCGATTAAACACTCTGCAGCTAAAACGTTTAACTGTGTCCATCCTTGTTCGGGCCGGGTGACGTCGAACCGGGCAAGTACTCGGCCACTGTCTCGAATCCAAAGAAGGATATAGGGGCCAGCTACTAGATGCCTGAACTTAATTTCAGGTAGGTAACCAGCGCTGATGAGGGGATCAAATGGAGGCACATCCAGAGGTAGCCACTTTGAGTGATCAGAGTCGTCGGAGACCTCGAACGACTCACAGGGAATGAATGGTAAAGTTACCTCGCTTGCCTCCGACATTTCACGAGAATAGGAACGAAAGCGGAATCGATAGCGTCTGCCTTCCACCTTAAGCACCATCCACCACTCATGCCTCTCCACAAAGTTGTTCCTGTTCCTCCGTTTTAAATCTGAAGCCCAAACCACCTGAAGAACCCTTCGCTTCTCTTCTTCTGTCATCGAGCCACCACGAGAAGCCGTTTCCTTTTGGAAGCCCTGCTTCTCCGGAACTAGTGGTGCCAAAGTGGTAGAGTTTCTCCGCAATATTTCTGAAAACCTGCTACTCCAAGTCGCTCCTTCTCTCTTCATTCCACCCATCGTCGCCACACCCCGCCGCACGCAAAGCCTCATCGCCGCCGCCATCCAGATCCCCAATATTCAACAACCTTAGGGCTAGGGATTTCAATTTGCAAATTTCCTTCTTCGCCCCAACTCTCCGACAATTCCTTAAATATTCCAAAATCCAAACAGCCATCACCTGGCCATAGATTTTTGGCACCTTGGGCCGCTACTTTTTTTTTGACCCAAACTTTAGGTTACAAATAAGGTTTTAAAATCTCTAATTTCTGATTCTATGTCTCGTAATCCTCTATATAAAGAGACCCATATTATCAATAAAAGTACAACTTAATTCTCTCCCAATTTCAGTTTTCCTTAAACACGTTATTAGCATGAAACCCTATGCCTGAAACAAATAGCCAAATCCTGATTCAAGAAGCTAAAACCCTAAATCCGAATACAAAACCTTGAAACCTTTTTTGCCAGCAGTAGCATCTCAACCCCAGAATCCGGGAATTGGAATTTTTTTTCCCTGAACCGGCATTGAAAGATCTGAACGGCCAAGAATAGAAGCTGCACTCTTAAACCGCCAGAGAGGAGAAGAAAAGAAAGAAAAAAAAAACAAAAAACAAAAAGGCAGCCTAGAAGCCCAGAAGGAAAAGTAAAGAAAAAGGCAAAAAAAAGGAAAGCGGGCCTAAAATGAAAAAAGGGACCGGCCTACCGATCCAGCCCAGCCTACTAGCCCAGTTAATTTGGCCAACGAATTTCTGGCGACCACTGGCGACTTTTCCAGCCAAATTTTCCAGCGACCTATTTCAAAGTAATTTTTACTAAAAGTTCCAGTTTTTGAAGTTTTTAATATTTTTCTCTTCTTTATTCTCGGAGACTTACAAACTCCCTTTTTCTACCCCTTTTCTTCATCATAGGGGAGACCTAATTAAGCCGAACTGTGGGGGTTCGTGCTCACTCCAAGCTTGGAGCTTGTAGAGTCCTCCAAACTTAGAGTTTGTTGAGAAGAAACGATCGACCACAAACATCATTGTTTCAATCTAAACCAATACCTCTTGGAATCTAATTTCTTAGAAGCGACTACGCTCGAAATTTTATATGTTTTCGTGGTAGCCTTTTACGCTCCAAAACTAACCCTAATTTCTTGTTCTCTTTCAGGATGAGTAACCTGAACAAACTGGACTTCGCTCTGTTGGGAACAACTGGCTCTAGATATCACAAGTGGGTTCGTGATATTCGCCAGCATCTCAAGGCCGATAAAATCTTGGATACGATTCTCTAGCCTAACCAGGATGTGCTAACTGTTGAGCAAGCTCAAGCTTTGGAAGCAAATAGAATAGCCTTGGAGGCAAATAAGACGAAAGCCATCATCCTAATAACTTGTCATATGGATGATTCCTTCCAGTACGAGTATGCGAATGAAAAAGAACCCAGAAGGCTGTGGGTCTCACTCGAAGAAAGATTTGGCAATGTCCGTGACCCCCCACTTCCTGGCCTAGAAGTTAGATGGTATAGCCTCTGCTTCTATGATTTCAAGTCAGTTCTTGACTACAACTCGGAAGTACTTCACACTATATCCTTAATGGAATTATGTGGTAACAAGATCACATATGCGATGGAATTATGTCATGTTTCATCCGATATACCTTAGGCATGTCACACAACATTTCTTAGGGTTTAGGGTATAGGGACCAAAATTAATGTTCTAGACACAATCAACAATATCAGGTTTCCACTCCACAAAAATTCAACAACAAAGTACACAATAAAAAGAAGCACACCAAGCGAAACAACTGTATTTTGAACAAATACAGACAACCAACTTCCATAATAAACTACAAATTACCCAATAAAAAACGGCGCATTGAGTAGAACAACAATATTTTGAAGAAAAAGCTGAAAACCAAATCCCACCACATTTAACAACCAAATACACAACAACAACCAGCAGACTGACCCAAAACAACAATCTTTTGACAAAAAGCAGAAACCAACTTCTGCATTAAATTAGTTTGTCCACTTGGAGCAATGAATGTGACTTCCCAAAATTCATTTAGTAAAATTCAAATCAATTTTATAAATAAAAGCGACAGATCCAATTGAAGCGGTTCCCATTTCATTGCTATCAGAAGAAAAATTTCCATAATGTTGCTTACGTTCATTTTCAAAACACCTTACATCTTCTAGAACATTTGTTTGCAAGACAGAATAAAAAATTAAAGTTCATTGAATAAAACTTCACGGCCATCCAGAGATATTAAAAATCAAAAATCAACATTAGATGGCATCCCTCTAGTTGCAAACGAGATTAGACTATGGGCTTAAAAAAGCAAACTTATTGCTCAAGACAAAATCAACAATAGTCCTTTATGAATTTACAGTTCAGAAAATTACGGCGTTGCACAAAGAATAAAAATCAAACTATGTCTTTCCTTAACTCTCTAAGTTACTTTTCCATTTACATACTTAGGTACTAGAACAGAGGACCTTGTTGTGCAGTGGGACTACTGAACAGCTACCCTCGGTAAGGTCATGTTTCATCCGACATACCTTAAGCATGTCACACAATAATTCTTAGGGTTCAGGGAGCAAACGTAATGTTCTAGACACAATCAACAATACTCTACACAAATTCAACAACAAAGTACACAATAAAAAGAAGCACAATAAGCAAAACAACAATATTTTGAAGAAAAAGCTGAAAACCAAATCCCACCATATTTAACAACCAAATACACAACAACAACCAGCATACTGACCGAAACAACAATGTTTTGAAAAAAAAAAAGCAGAAACCGACTTCCGTATTAAATTAGTTTGTCCACTTAGAGCAATGAATTTAACTTCCCAAAATTCATTTAGTAATATTCAAATCAATTTTATAAATAAAAGCACCAGATCCAATTGAATTGGTTCCCATTTCATTGCTATCAGAAGAAAAATTTCCATACTGTTGCTTACATTCATTTTCAAAACACCTTACATCTTCTAGAACATTTGTTTGCAAGACAGAATAGAAAATTAAAGTTCATTGAATAAAACTTCACGGCCATCCAGAGATATTAAAAATCAAAAATCAACATTAGATGGCATCCCTCTAGTTGCAAACGAGATTAGACTATGGGCTTAAAAAAGCAAACTTATTGCTCAAGACAAAATCAACAATAGTCCTTTATGAATTTACAGTTCAGAAAATTACGGCGTTGCACAAAGAATAAAAATCAAAACTATGTCTTTCCTTAACTCTCTAAGTTACTTTTACATTTACATACTCAGGTATTGGAACAGAGGACCTTGTTGTGCAATGGGACTACAGAACAGCTACCCTCGACAAGGTCATGTTTCATCCGATATACCTTAAGCATGTCACACAACATTTCTTAGGGTTTAGGGTTTAGGGACCAAAGTTAATGTTCTAGACACAATCAACAATATCAGGTTTCCACTCTACACAAATTCAACAACAAAGTACACAATAAAAAGAAGCACACCAAGCGAAACAACTGTATTTTGAACAAATACAGACAACCAACTTCCATAATAAACTACAAATTACCCAATAAAAAACGGCGCATTGAGTAGAACAACAATATTTTGAAGAAAAAGCTGAAAACCAAATCCCACCACATTTAACAACCAAATACACAACAACAACCGGCAGACTGACCCAAAACAACAATCTTTTGACAAAAAGCAGAAACCAACTTCTGCATTAAATTAGTTTGTCCACTTGGAGCAATGAATGTGACTTCCCAAAATTCATTTAGTAAAATTCAAATCAATTTTATAAATAAAAGCGACAGATCCAATTGAAGCGGTTCCCATTTCATTGCTATCAGAAGAAAATTTTCCATACTGTTGCTTACATTCATTTTCAAAACACCTTACCTCTTCTAGAACATTGCTTGGCAAGACAGAATAAAAAAATAAAGTTCAGAGAATATAGCTTCTTGGCCATCCAAAGAGATAAAAAATCAAAAATCAAAATTACGCAGCATCTTTTTACTCAGCATCATTTTGTTCATTAATATTAAACAAAATATACCAATTTCGGGGGCTGACAGATACGGAGAATAAAGACCACCTGAAGAAAAAAAAAATTATATTGATAGAACGAAAATTAAAAACCCAAAAAGTGAAAAATTGAAACAAGGTATCACCTTTGATCAAAAGACCAAAAACGCCGCCTGATAGAGGGCTTGGAGGTGGTGTCGGACTTGCTAAAGGACTCGAAAACGAAGAAACATTGGTCCTCAGAAAACACAACTGCAATAGACTTTCACGACGCAATAATGCCTAGAGACAACATCTTTTTACGCAGCATCATTTTGTTCATTAATATTAAACAAAATATACCAATTTCGGGCGCTGACAGATACGGAGAATAAAGACCACCTGAAGAAAAAAAAAATATATTGATAGAACGAAAAATAAAAACCCAAAAAGTGAAAAATTGAAACAAGGTATCACCTTTGATCAAAAGACCAAAAACGCCGCCTGATAGAGGGCTTGGAGGTGGTGTCGGACTTGCTAAAGGACTCGAAAACGAAGAAACATTGGTCCTCAGAAAACACAACTGCAATAGACTTTCACGACGCAATAATGCCTAGAGACAACATCTTTTTACGCAGCATCATTTTGTTCATTAATATTAAACAAAATATACCAATTTCGGGCGCTGACAGATACGGAGAATAAAGACCACCTGAAGAAAAAAAAATATTGATAGAACGAAAAATAAAAACCCAAAAAGTGAAAAAGTGAAAAATTGAAACAAGGTATCACCTTTGATCAAAAGACCAAAAACGCTGCCTGATAGAGGGCTTGGAGGTGGTGTCGGACTTGCTAAAGGACTCGAAAACGAAGAAACATTGGTCCTCAGAAAACACAACTGCAATAGACTTTCACGACGCAATAATGCCTAGAGACAACATCTTTTTACGCAGCATCATTTTGTTCATTAATATTAAACAAAATATACCAATTTCGGGCGCTGACAGATACGGAGAATAAAGACCCACCTGAAGAAAAAAAAAATATTGATAGAACGAAAAATAAAAACCCAAAAAGTGAAAAATTGAAACAAGGTATCACCTTTGATCAAAAGACCAAAAACGCCGCCTGATAGATGGGAGAATGTTTCTTTCTTCTCGGTGATGTTGCTCTCTCTTTGTTAGTTGTGGCCCCGTGATGAATTGATCTTATAAATTATACCACTTTGGAATAATGCATATGGGAGTAAAGGAATTGGAATTTATGTAAGTCTCGATTGTTGAAACAAGGTATCACCTTTGATCAAAAGACCAAAAACGCCGCCTGATAGAGGGCTTGGAGGTGGTGTCGGACTTGCTAAAGGACTCGAAAACGAAGAAACATTGGTCCTCAGAAAACACAACTGCAATAGACTTTCACGACGCAATAATGCCTAGAGACAACATCTTTTTACGCAGCATCATTTTGTTCATTAATATTAAACAAAATATACCAATTTCGGGCGCTGACAGATACGGAGAATAAAGACCACCTGAAGAAAAAAAAAATATATTGATAGAACGAAAAATAAAAACCCAAAAAGTGAAAAATTGAAACAAGGTATCACCTTTGATCAAAAGACCAAAAACGCTGCCTGATAGAGCGCTTGGAGGTGGTGTCGGACTTGCTAAAGGACTCGAAAACGAAGAAACATTGGTCCTCAGAAAACACAACTGCAATAGACTTTCACGACGCAATAATGCCTAGAGACAACATCTTTTTACGCAGCATCATTTTGTTCATTAATATTAAACAAAATATACCAATTTCGGGCGCTGACAGATACGGAGAATAAAGACCACCTGAAGAAAAAAAAAATATATTGATAGAACGAAAAATAAAGTAAAGGAATTGGAATTTATGTAAGTCTCGATTGTTGAAACAAGGTATCACCTTTGATCAAAAGACCAAAAACGCTGCCTGATAGAGGGCTTAGAGGTGGTGTCGGACTTGCTAAAGGACTCGAAAACGAAGAAACATTGGTCCTCAGAAAACAGAACTGCAATAGACTTTCACGACGCAATAATGCCTAGAGACAACATCTTTTTACGCAGCATCATTTTGTTCATTAATATTAAACAAAATATACCAATTTCGGGCGCTGACAGATACGGAGAATAAAGACCACCTGAAGAAAAAAAAATATTGATAGAACGAAAAATAAAAACCCAAAAAGTGAAAAAGTGAAAAATTGAAACAAGGTATCACCTTTGATCAAAAGACCAAAAACGCCGCCTGATAGAGGGCTTAGAGGTGGTGTCGGACTTGCTAAAGGACTCGAAAACGAAGAAACATTGGTCCTCAGAAAACAGAACTGCAATAGACTTTCACGACGCAATAATGCCTAGAGACATAATGAACAAAACCGTTGGTTTAAAAACGAGTGGAAAAAAATAGAAAGATTAGAAAACAAAAATTTAACGTGGCTAAGAAGATTACCGAGGGGGCTCTCTTCAGAATACTCATAGCCGTCATGCTCTCAACTCAGAAAAGGTTTCCTAGGGTTTAGACTGTAGCTCTTATATAGGGGTTAGATTTTGGGAACACTGGCCCCAAGGGCTGCAAAAACATGGCCTGGTAGGCTGTTACAATATGACCCGTTAGGCTCTGACATGAGCCTGGCTGGTTGGAGATCATACCCTCGGCTAGGGCAGTACAGGCTCCGCGTCTAGTAACAGTCCTGGTTTTGAGACATTGGGTTAGATTTCGGGAACACTACCCCAACGAACTGCAAAAACATGGGCCTGGTGGGGTGTTGTTATGGGCCCGTTAGGCTATGACATGAGCCCGGTTGGCTTAGAGATTATACACTCGGCTAGGGCAGTATAGGCTCCGCGTCTAGTAACCGTCCTGGTAGGCTGTTGTAACATGGGCGAGTTAGGCCCTGACAACATGAGCCTGGCTGGCTTGGAGATTATACCCTCAGATATGGCAGTACAGGCTCAGCGTCTGGAAACCATCCGGAGCATTTAAGGAGGTTTTATTGAGTGCGCGCCCACGGTTCACGAGGAACGGAACAATGCGGGCCCACAATTCACGTGGAACAGCGCGTCGGTGACGGCAGATTTTTCGCAAATCACGAACTAATATTTTTTAGTATTAAATGACATCCTTTCTCAAAAAAGAAAAAATAGTATTAAATGACTTCTTCTTTTTTAACTTTTTTTTTTAAAATAAAACCTTTTTATTGGTAACGCAAATCAAGGAAGATAAACTCTTAGGTAAGAGTTTCCCCACCACATGGATTTAGGGCCACCCAATCAGAAGAAAGAGAATTTAAGGAGGTTTTATTGAGTGCGCGCCCACGGTTCACGAGGAACGGAACAATGCGGGCCCACAATTCACGTGGAACAGTGCGTCGGTGACGGCAGATTTTTCGCAAATCATGAACTAATATTTTTTAGTATTAAATGACATCCTTTCTCAAAAAAGAAAAAATAGTATTAAATGACTTCTTCTTTTTTAACTTTTTTTTTTTTAAATAAAACCTTTTTATTGGTAACACAAATCAAGGAAGATAAACTCTTAGGTAAGAGTTTCCCCACCACATGGATTTAGGGCCACCCAATCAGAAGAAAGAGAATTTTCCATCTTTTCACAGAAATTTTCGACTTCCTCTAGCTTGACTGAGTGAGGTCATTATATTAATGGAACATGATTCCGTTCCCCTAAAAAGAAAAAGTTTTTTTTTTTTTTTTTTAAATATTGCCAGCCCTTTGTTACATAGAGAGAGAGAGAGAGAGAGGCAGAGAGAGAGAGGTCATAGGAGACTTCACTGGAGTCTGGTCACTGGCCGCGGGACTCCGGTCGGTGGTTGCCGGATTCCGATCATAGGCCGCTGCCCACCTAACTTCTTTGAAAACCTAGTCGGAGGTCTCCAAAGAGGTCATCAGATATCTCATAGGTCACTGGAAATGTTTATTGCCCTCCCCCCCCCCCAAAAAAAAACATTTATTGTCCTCCAGTAGACCTTTATTGGGGGTCAATAAAAGGTTATGATACGTAGTCGGAGGTCCTTAAAGAAGTTGTTGGAGATCTTATAGGGAGCTGGAGTGGTTTATTGCCCCTCAATAGAGCATTATTGCCGCCCAATAAATTTTTCGGTCGCTGAAATGAGAACTAATGTCCCTAAAATTAGATAAATAAAACTTTGATTAAAGAAAAAAACGAGGAGATTACATTAATTCAAAACATTTATTGCCCCCTAATAAACCTTTATTGCGCCCCAATAGACCTTTATTGCCCTCCCAATAAAATTATATATATTTTCTTTCCTTTTGGGCCTTCTGCCCAAAAAAAAAATTTGATTTGGGCACCCAGAAAATGCTCTGGGCACCGGATCATCGTCCTCCTCCGCCACCGGCAGTGTGTACTCTTTAAAATACCTACCAAACTCCGCCACTCCGATTACCTTTCTCAAACTAGTTCGACCCGCTAAGTTTTCCTCGTAGAACTCGGCAAGCTCGAGAAACATCCCCGAGTCAAGCATTTCTTCCACTCACTACGACAAATACACTGTCAACATCGGCGACAACATGTTGACCTAGAGAAAGCAGCACTCATACCTGAGCTCCGATGAGACCGTTATCTTTACCACATCACAATTCGGCTCGAACTGGTCGACTACGAGCCCGTGGATGAACGAGTTGGAGCCGCCGACAAGCACCGGTACTTTGCTCCAGGTTACAATGCTAGAAACTGCTGGAGTGGTTTATTGCCCCTCAATAGAGCATTATTGCCGCCCAATAAATTTTTCGGTCGCTGAAATGAGAACTAATGTCCCTAAAATTAGATAAATAAAACTTTGATTAAAGAAAAAAACGAGGAGATTACATTAATTCAAAACATTTATTGCCCCCTAATAAACCTTTATTGCGCCCCAATAGACCTTTATTGCCCTCCCAATAAAATTATATATATTTTCTTTCCTTTTGGGCCTTCTGCCCAAAAAAAAAAAATTTGATTTGGGCACCCAGAAAAGGCTCTGGGCACCGGATCATCGTCCTCCTCCGCCACCGGCAGTGTGTACTCTTTAAAATACCTACCAAACTCCGCCACTCCGATTACCTTTCTCAAACTAGTTCGACCCGCTAAGTTTTCCTCGTAGAACTCGGCAAGCTCGAGAAACATCCCCGAGTCAAGCATTTCTTCCACTCACTACGACAAATACACTGTCAACATCGGCGACAACATGTTGACCTAGAGAAAGCAGCACTCATACCTGAGCTCCGATGAGACCGTTATCTTTACCACATCACAATTCGGCTCGAACTGGTCGACTACGAGCCCGTGGATGAACGAGTTGGAGCCGCCGACAAGCACCGGTACTTTGCTCCAGGTTACAATGCTAGAAACTGCCTGAGTCGCTACTCGTTGAAAGTCGGCGGGGGTGACGTTGCCGTCTTCAGGCGTGAATGCCATTGCCACCCCGGAGGTGGAGATCAGAGAGAGAGAGAGAGAGAGAGAGATTGCCAGATCGGGATGAGAGAGAGACAGATTGATGGCATGAATGTAATTCATTAATTAGGTCGAGGGCAAAGTTGTCATTTTACATTAAATAAGGTAAGTGAGAATAAAAATCTGTTGGTGGAGTAAGTGAAATGATTTTGGCTTATTTTGATGCTTATAGTCAATGAGCGTTTTTTTTTTTTTTGGGTTGGGGGGGGGGGGTATATTTATTCCTTTTTATTTCTAGAGGAATAAATATATATTCAATACGAATTTAGTAGGTCACTGCCAGAAAAATACAATCAGCACAGTTATCGCTCCGCATGAAGTACAGAGCTACTCACTAATTCAGTTTTGATTTGAAGCGGGGTAACTCTGGTGATTGTACCTAACAATGAGAAAAACACATAAAAATTCATGTAGCCACAACCATCCTTAACAAAAAACAATATTCAGCCTAAGAATGCAATTGTTGTATCGAATTAAGTTGCTGTCCATCAAGGATTACCACATCAATTAGCTCTAGCTCCATCCAACTTATTCTTAATGGGGGAAAAATATTATTAGTGAAATATTTTCATATTCTTCTTAATTTGGTTATTATGAAAACTCATAAATTCATGACGAGCTCTGGCAAGGAGTTTAATGTCAACTGCAAGTGGTACGACTTATTGGGCAAACGTGGTTTGAGAGCTATAAGAAAGCTAATATGGTGGCACTTAAACAACCTCATGGTTGGTGTAGTGTTAGTTTTGATGGAGCTTTTAATTCTCATATTGTAGTCGCCGTAGTGCCTGTGTCGTAGTACGAGATCATAGTGGGGATTTTCTGTTAAGCTTGGCTATCGACTTCATCAATGTCCATTCCCCAGTTCTTATACAAAATCCGACAACATTAGAATTACGTATACGTGGTGCCTGAGTTCTCCAACGACGATAATCAAATAACTGTCTGGTTCTTTTCTCAAACAATCC